>OU015495.1:160153393-160220893 GCA_907164885.2 Dolomedes plantarius | reverse complement strand
AATGACGTTTTATATTTAAAAAGTACTAGTGAAACATTATTTTCCCCTATTTGTTTAAGTATACAAAAACATAGTCAAAACAATAAAATCAATAATACACGGCAAAATCGAGGGTTCGTTGAATACAATTATAAGGAATGTTAATTAGTGATGTCTGTTCATCATATGCAAAACAATAGTAATAACATAACAGGTCAGCGGATTCATCTCATCATTAAGATAATACGACTGTGTTTCTAATTAACCAAAAACCTCCTTCAAAATAACATGGTCTTGAATTTGTTATACCTCGCACAAATCCATTTATGCCGATTCGTTCAGATATCAAATTTTTATCAAAGAAAAGCCGCAAAATTCTTTAACGTTTCTTTTTAAAAAGCTGTTAAACATCTGAGTTTTCTCATAATCTTTTACGTTTTAAAGTCATTTTTCTTTTTTTTCAAATGTACGTTAGCTAACGGGAACCTGCATAAAGCATTTACATTTATTATAACTTTATTTTTACATAACTGCGAAAGAGTGATCTTGACTATCACAGCATTTTTACAGCGTAAAAAGAGATCAGTGTGCATATTTTAGCAATAAAAGAAGCAAAAAGGATTATTAAGACGTATTTTAGAACTATGACTAATGGTGTTTGAAAAAGCCCTGCAGTTAAAGCGAAAGAGTATAACTTGGGATTCCGAAAATTTATATATACATACATACGTACATATACATACACGCAGATATATATATATATATATATATATATATATATATATATATATATATATATATATATATATATATATATATGTGACATTTCACCCCTGATTCCATAACACACACAATAATAGTCACAAACGACGAGGTAGAGTTCTATAAAATTGCAGTCCTTTATTTCAGAATAGTTGGGAGCGGATATCAGAGCGTCCTTCTAGCATGACGCGGAACATACAAGTGCTTACAAAGACAGACAATCGCAGACTGCCTGCTCTCTTAGTCAGGGTCTGTACCAAAAATCAGCGACTGTTTACATCAACACAGATGTTTTTCGTGGGTGGTAATACTACTAAGAAGAACATTGGGTGCGTTTTATCTTTATGATATTGTTTGACACTTTTGATCCTTTATCTCTGGCACCTGCAGCCATTATCTCTGAGATATTGTGAACTGCGGATTTTAGATGACTAGAGACGGGGTTTTGTTACTCCTTCTGGGCGGCATGGCTAATAATCCTATCAACTTTAAAGGATTTATTGTGTTATTTTCCCCACTGGAATTTGCAGATGTTCACTTGCTTTTGGGTGGGCTATTTCTGAGAAAAAGGGTCCTCTCTTAACAGATGTGGGACCCGAATTATAGAAATAGACGAAATTCAACTTATAATGTCAAGATTCAACTTATAATGTCACATCCCCCCTCCCAAGAGGCTATCATCCTATGCCTGCATAGGGTGAGAGACACCTGAGTGTGAGTATGTTGAGACCTCACCTAATTCACTCTGCAAGATCAACATTATAAGTTTTACTACTTCAATTTTTAAGTTAAGTCATAATCGATATAAAACTCTTGATCTGCAGTATCAAGCTCTTTATATCGACATACGTTAGCTGGAATTATAAATCTTTCCGTATCTCTGGAGAAGTTCTCCACCTATCTAAATTCCTCCATCTCCAGTCATCGTGTTCAATACCATAACAATACAATTACTCGGCCTCAAATTAATAGGTGCACAATTACAACAATAGTCTAATAGTAATTAAAAGTACATAATTATAACAATATTAGTGGGATAATAAAATATGTAATAAGATAATATACTAGTATAGCCATGAAAAGAATAACATAGAAATGGTAATGGATATGGCTTAATTGAATCTCCATGCAGATACATTATACCGTAAATCAGTTCTAACTCAATAGTAATCTACATGAAATCATACACAAAAACAATTCAATTCTGATACTTGTAAATCAATGCTAAATCAATACACAGAAATGATACATTAAATACTTCAATTCAGGTAAACGTAACTCAACATTAATTAAATAGGAAAACATATTGACAATCACGCACTAAATTAGTTCAATTCAGAAAAATATAACTCAATACTATTTACACTTCTAGAGCACTGGTTTACTCGGATAATAATATCTATTTATACAATCACAATAATGCCAGTATGATCATAAAATAGATAATATGATAATAGTGCGTAATAATGAAAAATAAATAACAGGTGATATAATATAATAAAATCCTTACTAAGACACAAATATATCATATGAACACAATGCTTTTTACAATTATTAGATTATTCATCTCTTTCATTCCACTTAAATTCCCTCATGTTTTTTAATTCACTATATTCTTTAATACAGGGGAATAACTTCTATTTTTCTTAACCTCAAGATCTCTTTCCTATACTCTCCGAGATCTCTACATTGAGCGAAAATTAATCCTTTTACCCTTCTAGTACTCATCTCTCTCAAGCTCAATTTCTGCATTACCTTATCCTTCTAACCTAACTGTAGTGTTCTGACTTATGATGACATCTGCTAATCAGAGTACTAATTTCTCATGATAGCTTGTCTTTGAATAAGCCTGTCCTATTTAAATGAATTTAAGATTCTACTGAAAGGTACAAAAGGTTTCCTCCTTCCATTTTTTTCCCTTAACTTCATAATTAAAAAAAATAATAAAATAATTCTGACAACTTCCGCTAGTTTGGTTAAGATAAATTATTATTCGTCTCTTTTTACACACTCAAAGGAATCGGGGACTCGCTCTTTCCTCCCCCTCTAAAACACTACTCGTCGTTTGACCTACTTCTGTTGGGGGGTCAGGGTTCACACTGTTACTCCTAGCACGCTCTATAAGGCCTCAACGCTACAGGTAGTTCTGACGTTGTAATAATTTCTAGCAGGCTCCATTTTCACTCTCACAATATCATATTTACTTTTAGGAAATATACCAATAAACGATGACAATAGAGGAATGAGCTCCGACGATAGATTCATGTTAGCAAATTCAGGTAATTTATCCTGAATGGCATTCTGAGTCTTATAGTCTTCAGTCAAATCAAGTGTATTCCTGATTTGCATAGACGTTTTTGGATGCTCATGCTCTCCATTGCCATTCGTTAGCATTATATCATCACAATTATTTTGAATACGACCATAATATAATTTAGCACAGTTATTATCATCAGAATATTCATTTATCATTTTACTCGAGCTACATATCAATACACGTGACACCTAATTCAAATTAACAAAATACCAATTAAACAATTATATACCAATACACTACGCAATTACTAATTACACATATGAAAAGTATTGAATTAACCTCTACTCACAAATTGAAATTAATAAAATGTCATTTAAACAATTATATACCAACACACTAAACATATACTACCCATGAGTGAAAGAAAATCGTAAGTCCACGTTGATTGAAATCACTCAGATCCAAAGTTCCTCAGGCGTTAGTGCTAGCAGCAGGACTGTTCGTCGAGAATTAAAAAACCTGGTATTCCATGGCCGTTCAGCTGCTCACAAGCCGAACATCACTCCCCAGAATGCGAAACGTCGATTGCAATGGTGCAAAGTTCACCGTCATTGGACTGTGGACATGTGGAAAAATGTTCTGTGGAGTGATGAATCTTGCTTTACAATCTGGTAGTCCGATGGACGCGTCTGGGCTTGACGGATGCCCGGCGAACTTTTCTTACGTGACTGCATTGCGTTGACTGTTTAGTTTGGTGGTGGCAGCATCATGGTGAGAGTTGTTTTCCAAGGTTTGGCCTGGGTTCCTCAGTTCTTGTGGTTGGAAACATGAAATCTGAGATGTATGAGGACATTCTGTACAACGCTGCTCTCCCAACTCTATGGCAATATTTCGGGGAAGTACCATTTCCCTTCCAGCAGGATAACTGCTCCATTCACACATCGACACTTTCGCAGGCATGGTTTGACGAAATAGGTGTTCAAAAACTGGACTGGCCTTCTCAGAGCCACGATCTAAATCCTATTGAATACCTTTGGGACGAATTTAAAGGCATATTACGTAGCCAGCCAAATCGACCATCCTCACTGTCAGCACTTACTTCAGCTGTGATGGATGCCTGGAAGTCAATTCCTATGGAATCTATAAAAAACTGGTGGAAAGTCTATCCAGACGTGTGCAGGCTGTCCTCGATGCAAAAGGAGGACCAAGATCATATTAATATATGCCTCAGGACTCTCCGAGTCCGTACCACTGGGTGTCCGGATACTTTTAGCCAGATAGTGTGTGTGTAGCCAGGCCATATATATATATATATATATATATATATATATACACTGAAGTGTCAGAAAAACTGAGGTACCTATCTGATAGTTCCAAATTTGGATCGTAGGACTGTAGAAATGCGACCGTGCATGTACTCCATGAGGTTTCTCAGTCTTTAGACAATGATAACCATGCCTCCCGAAGATCGAGGTTTAATTCTATATTTTTCCTATATGACTTATCTCTGCTTTGAAAGGAAAATTGAAGGGCATCCCACATATTTTCAATGACTTTGATATCACGTGGATAAGGGGGGGGGTTTCATGTGCTAAAACTTAGATGACTGTTCCTGACACTATAATTTAGTGGTTTTATATGTGTGAGGTCCCGCATTCTTTCGTCGGAGGATACCTAAACCAATGATAGAGAATGTGTGATATGAATGGCAGTAACACTCTGGAAAGTATGTTAACATAGCATTAAACGGTTAGAAAAGTTGTAGACGCACGAGGAATCCTAATTCTTGCCAGCTCAATACCATTACTGAGGGACGACTAGCATGCAAATACCCTTGTTGACATGCTGGATTCATTGACTTTTGACGTGTGTCCTTTACAAGCTTTGACGTGTGGACTTTTTGCCATCTGGCCGAATCAATTGAAAACGAGACTCGTCAGACCAGGCAATTCGTCTCTAGTGTTCCGGGATTCAGATCCGGTGTTTTCCCGAGACCAAATGGAACGCAGATCTCCGTGTCATGAGGAATTCAATGACACTTGGCCTGAGTGTCAGCTATTAAAACTCATATCATGCTTCGAAATTTGTAAAGTATCCACCTTCATGGATAGAAAGGCCCTACTATTGAATTCCGACGTCGTTTAGGGCAATGTTGCACTCCTTTCGCTTGAAATGACTCTACAGATGGAGCCGGTCACGATCATCAATAGTCTTTAGAAGGCCACATATATTCGATGTTTTATCAAAATTCTTGTATTCAAGACACCCCCTTAAATGGGCGTACACAAAAATCTAAACTTTCCCTGTAACTTCGAAATGTCATGCTCCCTCTGACTAGCACCAAATATAATATCTCGTTAAAATTCGCTTATCTTTATCACCTGCCATACTCACTTCGCAGTTGGCTTTTTAAGCTTCCAATTGTCTCTCGGTATTTATACACTGCTTTTGGACGAAAACATTGACGAGAAATTGAGTGTTTCTACATATTTCGAATGAGATCGTCCATCCCAGTTATTCTGGCACTCCAGTGATATTGAAGAAATTGCTTTTAAATGTCTTAATCAGTTTTTCGCCATTACTTAACATTGTTTATTATTTTACACCCACCTTAAGTCTGATACTTTTATATCCTTCTGCTGTCATGGCTGGGACTTGAAACGAGGATCGATAGGGGAACAACATGACTATCTGACCAATAAAGTTATTATGGCGTGTGAGGAAATCTTAAATTTAGATGATAGCATTACCATATATATCATTTTCTTAGAATAGGGGTGATTTCAAAACATATTTATTTTTATGATTTTACTTATTATTTTTTTCGTCATGCGCAATTATTTATCCTAAATTTTTTTTCAATATTTCTAGGGTGTTTGAACTCTTTATGTGAGCGGTTCCTGTTTAAACTCCTGGTTATGCTTTAATGCCTAGAAATAATCTAAACATAAATAAGTCTGCATTTTGACACCCATTTTCTACTTTTAATTCTGATCAGATAAGAAAATGCAAGGTATACGTCATGAAAACTCCCTAAATTAAATCTTAACGACTAGCCTTAAAAAGTAAATTTAATGCCTAGCAACTAAAACAAATGCACCCCGGAAACCTCTAATTTATTTTATAATACTTTCTTTTAACAGCTGTAGAGTTTAAAATCGTGTTTTTCCTGAATCTAGGAAGAGAGGAATTTCCTCATTTCTAATAATTAAGGAACGACCGAGCACTCTGCATCCATATGACTTTAATTCAATCAAAATATCCCAAGACGCCTTTAGTAATGATGGGTGCTCTCGATTCTTTAAGTGTGAATATAGAAGCTGACGAGATTTATAAAATCCTATACTGCTGTTAAAAGCCATTTATTAAATTCTTATCTGAGCGTGGTCCTAGCAACGTTGAAATTTAGCAGGAACACAGAAGGAAATAACTCCTTAATTGAAGAGCTATATTTATAGAATGAGGTGGGAAGGAATGAATCTTTTGATGAAAATTGTGTTTTGAAACATGCATTAGAAAACGATTTGATTTGTTTTCTGGAAATGTTAGAATAATATTTTTATATAGAAATATAGAAAAATCTTTATACACCGTAATTGCAAGTACCAAAAGGAAATAAATTTTTAAACAGAGTTATTGCTACAGCCAAAACCATAAAAGCATAATGCACAATTAAACGTTTTGAAATTTTTTTTTCTAATTACGTTTCGTAGTAATTTATATCCGTAATAGTGATGTTAGTAATTGCTGAACACAAAAACATTACTCTATTAAAAATATTAATTCACTCTATTGCTAATTAGATGTAAAACTGTTAACAAGTTTTTAGCATGCATTTATGATGAATTGTTTTCATTGAATTAATTAAAAGAAAACATTTCTTCTATTTTACTATAAATAATTTAAAAGAGAGTGACCAGATAAAATCGAAAGAATTAAATAGGAATCTGGTACATTAGATAACGTAAAATCTATTACTGGGTAATTTCAATGGAGTGAATGGCTTCTCTCAAGGCAATAAATATCCTGGTAAATCTGCATCATCATTTTTGGACTCCTCATGATTGTCAGCTTCTCTTCTTCGATATGTTACATCAGCAAATGAATTCTTCTTATTCGTATATGCGTAAACGAAAAGCCATTATCTACAGCTACACTTTTTTTCAGTAAACGCGAAAGGCCTATACCGTGTTATGACTTCAGACTAGGACAACGATTTCTTTAGTTTAATGTATTTTGGAAACGCTTTTATAAAAAAAAGTTGTTCGGTTTCTCCATATCTAAAATTTTTTTCCGTAGTGAAGAAAAAGTTAAAAAGCAAATTATACTTTAAAAATATCTGTTTTTCCAGGGTACCTCCTGTTATGATCACTCTTATACGGAATACCTATAGACATTAAAATTGATGTATATCTGTTAGGAACATGAATATTTTGGATTAATATTCTATTGCCCAACCAAGGTCCCTGCGTTACCTGTAACGGCTGTTAGGCAGTTTTTTGTATAATCTTATATTCTAATATCTCTTGAAGCATGAAGCAAAGATGATGCGTACCTTATTGCAAAATAATTATAATGACATTTAACCGAAATGGGCTGCTTATTCGGGAGAAAAGGGAGTTTTCTTGCCGACAACTTGACTCATTAGTTGTCAAGTATGAATATAAGACATCTATGTTTGTCAGAGTAGCTAATTAGAAATGTGGGAACCCATAGGATATCTGTAAGCCAGATACTTTTGCTAAAAATCTGTTCTTCAGTTTAGTTCTCATGAAAGGCAATTAAATTAATTTTGTTGTTGATTTTGTCTTTATTCTTCTATCACTGAACCCGAATTTACTTTAAGACAGTCAAGATGAATTATGTCACATTTATCTACCGTGATATATTTACATTAAAAAGAAAGATTGATGCAAAGAAAATAAAGAGAGACTAATAAATTTCAATGTCCTTAGATTTAAATTTATAAAGACTTGTAAAAAATTAAAGTAGGACGAAAATTATTACACACAAGACGAGCTGATATTCCGACGAGATTTTCAATGGGTTGAAAGAAAAATCAGCAATGATATAGCAATTCTTTGTTACTCTTACATTAAGAGGGTTTGGAAAGCAAGGTACGGAGGAAATTTTCAAGGACGTCCAAGATTACGACAGTAATCGGCCTATTGCCTAAATAGGATATTGGGTAATATTTTTTACTTACACACACACACACACACACACACACACACATACACACACACACACATATATATACACTGAAGTGCCACTGAATTAGGGATAGCAAAGCCTATGCAAATTGTGTAGAGCTGCGCATCATGTATGCACAAGTGAGGGCGCTGTGGTAACTGCATATATAGCGCGTACTGTGGTTGTTCTGAATTAGTTGTTGGAATTGCCAGTATGGGTAAACTGCCTGATTTAGACGCCTTCGATCGCGGACAAATCGTAGGTGCGCGACGCATGGGCCATTCAATTTCCGAAATCGTCAGACAGCTAGGATTTTCAAGGTCGACAGTGTCAAGAGTATACCAAGAATACATGGATGGTGGGAAAAAAACTAGCTATCAGACAAACTGAAAAGGACAATTAGCCTTGACAGTGCGTGGTGAGAGACTGCTCAGGCGTATTGTACGCAGCCAGCGAAGCCAAACATTAGCTCAAATTACCACCCAGTTTAATGACGGTGCCAGTCGCACAGTCAGTAAACGGACTGTGCAACGCTCGCTTCACCGTATGGGTTTCGGGAGCCGTCGACCTACGAGAGTACCATTGCTCTATTCTCGCCATCGGACTGCACGTTTTGCCTGGGCAAGACAGCACTGAGACTGGAGTGTAGAGGACTGGAAACGAGTAGCATGGAGTGATGAGTCTCGATTCCGACTACTTAACGCCGACGGGAGGCTGAGAATATGGCGTCAGGCTCATGAAGCCATGGATCCTGCATGCCTGGCTGGAACTGTACAAGGGCATGGTGGCTCAATCATGGTCTGGGGTGTTTTTTCGGGGCACAGTTTGGGATCTTTGGAGCGTGTACCAACCTCCCTCAATGCAATTCGGTACGTAGAGTTGCTGGGTAATCACCTCCATCCGTTTATGCTGTTATGTTATCCGCACGGTAATGGAGTTTTCCAGCAAGAGACCTGTACCTCTCACAAGTCCCGGTTGGCTACTGGCTGGTTGGATGAGCATTCCTCTGACTTCTCTGTCATGAATTGGCCACCTAGAAGCCCAGACTTAAATCCTATTGAGCATCTTTGGGATGTTTTGGAACAAGGCGTGAAAGGCCATCACACAGCACCAAAGAACCTTACTGAATTATGGACAGCTTTAGCCAATATTTGGCACGCCGTTCCCGTGGAACGTTTCCAGAGACTTGTTGAATCTATGCATCGTCGTGTGGCAGTAGTTATCAAGGCCAGAGGAGGCGCAACTCGTTACTAGGTAGGTATCCCTAATTCACTGGCACTTCAGTGTATATATATCCTGACTACCTCAAAAGACACCTGGGTTCTTTGGATTCTTTAAGAAAACACTGCAGACAAATTTCAGATTTGTCCATCAATTTCACTCTTATAGCCTAATGAGTGAAATTAAGTTTATTATCGGACAAATCATCTTCCTTCTAAAAAAGCAAAGTTGTATGATTATTCTTATGCGTCATGAAAATTTAAAAAAAATATACACTGCTGGCCACCCAAATTGCAACACCAAGAAAGACAAGAGATATCACAACAAAATTTATTTTGTAGATAACATGTTGACCAAGTATCAAATGATTAAATTTATAGACTTCTGTGAAGTGTGGTTCCTACCAAAATCAGTAGCCAGAGTAGCCGGCATTGTTGGAGATCACCGCTGCCACACGCCTCGGCATTGATTCAAAGAGACTTTGGATGAATTCTTGGGGTACAGCAGACCAAGCAGCTTCCACACGTTGCCAAAGTTGATCTGCTGTGGCAGCTGGGGATGGAATCTGGGTCAATCGTAGAGCAACCATGGACCACATGTTTTCTATCGGCGAAAGATCCGGAGAGCGAGGCGGCCAGTTAAGCAATTCAATCTGGCGATTGACGAAGAACCGTTGGACAATGCGTTCCACGTGTGGTCGCGCATTATCCTGTTGAAATATGGCTGTGGGCAAGCCCTGAAGGTAAGGAAGGACAACTGGCTCCAGCACTTCGGAGATGTAGCGCTGGCTGTTTAAAGTACCGGCAATGCGTACTAGAGGTGTACCCTCCTGCATCCAACGATCACATATCCGCATTACAGTTGTTTGGTTTCGTCCAACACGACTACCGATTTCCCTGAAAGATAATCCACAATCTCGGTAGGCCACCATCCTTCCTCTGTCGAGCTCGGATGCTTGATCAAAAGATGATCGCTGTTTTCGACGAGGCATAATTGATCGTTTTTTTGAAAAAACCACAAGAAAAACACAATTGCCGAACTTGAAATCGTCGAAATCTCCAAGCCTTAAATAGCACTTTGAAATGGCGCCACAAGCGCGCGTGATGTGCGTCTGCGCTGAAATTCTAATCATTTGCATATCTCACCTCCGCTAATGCATGTTATAAATTTCATGTGATTTGCATGTTTTCTTCAGGGTGTTGCATTTACAGTGGCCAGCAGTGTAGTTTAAAGAATTTTTGTTTGATTTCAACGTTAATATTTAAATAAAGGAATTAGATTTTCACAACAAAAGAAAATCATACAAAAATTTTCTAACAATTCATAAGTCTTATATTTCAGATAAACTTGAGGCCGTAAAAATTGAGAATTTAGCGCATTTTAAAGAAAAAGTGTTATATACTTTTTACATTGTATTATTGAATCCATTGTCTCTCATTTACCTGCATTAAACTTTGAAGAAAAACGGAAGGCGTCTTTGAAATAAATTCAAAAATAAAAGCCTCTAAACTAACCTTGCCATGGACTTAAGTCAAAATGTAAGCATATTTATGTTTTACTGTTTTGTTCCTAATGAGATTTATTCCAAAGTCTAATTTTTATCCGTTAATTCTATTTTAAATTCATATCGACGAACAAAGAAAAGGTCTAAACGTCTTATATAAATCTTTAATTAAAATAAATTACGAAACATTTGCAAAATAACATTGTCTAGATTTTCTAATATCTTTCAAACCTGTAGGAGCTTGTCATTTGTTATTTTCCGTATGTTCCACTTTATTTATGTAAAACGATGAAATATGTATTAAGAGGTAACAATGTTAAACTATTTATGTAACTTTACCGTACGTCAGCGATTTTAATTAGGATGAGATGTTTCTTTGTGTAGAGAGAAAACACGCTTATTAAAGTAAAAATATTTCCCTCCGCGAGAGAAACTGGTTTTGTTATAATATCATGCGCATTCATAACTAAATTATTTTCTACTCAATGTAAATAGAGTAAGCTTATTTTGGAATTCTTATTTTTAGGGGTACTTAGTGAAAATGCATATAAATTAAGGAATACAATTTCATTTTATTAAGAGAGCTGGTATTTTGCATGCTATTTTCTTTGAACTGAGGCATAAAATTATATCTGGGATATTTAATTAGAGGTGAGTTTGAGTAATGGACTGAACATAAACTAAAAGAGCATACTTGAACAATACAACACATTTCCTTCTTAATTGATCAAAACATGAAAACATAAATGTAAGGGTTATAAAATATATTGAAAGTACACTAAAGGAATATGGAAGGACCTGCTTGTGGCAGAAATCCCGTTTTTCTTAAGGTTAGACAGCAGGAATTTGATTTCTTCATTCAATCTAGGGACGATATACAGAGGAATAACACAAAGCAATTGAACTTTCTGTTTAATTTTTTGTTGTTGTAAGTGTTTATATTTATTTATTTTTGTTTACCTAGTCATGTTATTACTTGTTGAAAGATAACGAAATCAACTATTGCCTCTCATAAGGTTTTTTTTCTACTTAGTATATCTATAAATCTGTATTGTATTCAAATGCTGTGAGAAATTTCTGGTCTGACGCCCTGGTCTGGCTTTGTTCTTTAGAGATCCAAGACCAATAAAGTCTGCCCTGTGTCGTCTTCAGAATGACGTTATAAACAATATGAGCTTCGAGAACTCTTTAAAGTTGTTCTTGATCAGCTGTTGGGAATCCTTCCCACATTGTCGACTGTTTAGGACTGCCTTGTTCTTTAGAGATCCAATACCAATAAAATATGCCCTGTGTCGTCTTCAGAATGACGTTATAAACAATATGAGCTTCGAGAACTCTTTAAAGTCTTTCCCTTGTTCTTGATCTGCTGCTGTGAATCTGTCCCACATTGTCGACTGTTTAAGACTGCCTTGTTCTTTAGAGATCCAAGACCAATAAAATCTGCCCTGGGACGTCTTCGGTGTGGCATTATAAAAAGCATGAGCCTCGAGAACTCTTCAAAGGTCTTTCCCTTGTTCTAGATCTGCTGCTCCTGCGAATACTTCCCACACTCTAGACTGTTTAGGACTGCCAGCATGCTTGCAGAAGGTCAGGAGACTGCTGCCCCCTTTTTGCTCACACGTAAGAGCCTCATGGACCTGGTATAGCATTTTCTAGTCCAGGTGGTTTAGCAACAACAACAGCAGACATTCCTGTATCACATTTATTAATTCTTATGCAAATTTTTAGACTATCTGTCTAAAATCTGGACACACTACGTAACTGAAAGCACCGTCATCCAGCTTACATTTTTTAAATCCTATTTAAAACTTCCCCTAATTCTCTTTCAAAACATTTCGTTTTTAACCCGTTGAAATAAATCTCGAGGTTACAAATACAAATTATTCTTCCAGTATTGCTGACATTGTCAAATTTCTTCCAGAATAATTCTGAAACGCCTCACCTTATACAAAAAGGCATGCTACTTAGTAAATTCATCTTCTTTGAGAACAGTACATGAAGGTGGGGCGAGAATAGCAACACAAGCCTTGTGGTAATACTGGGCAGTAGAATTTGCTGAATGTAGAAGACATACTTAGAAGAAAGAAGCATAGGGTATGTATTATTTTGGTTGATTAGGCCTGTTTTGCCGCAACATCTACATGTACCGCTTTTTTGTTTTGTTAAGTAGCTAATTAATTTATATACAGGAAGTTTAAAAAAGAATCATCCGATTTAAAAAAACAAAACAACTATTCTTCTTTTAATCCGTTTTGATCGAATAATGTACAGGCCGAAAGAGGGAAATTTCGAGTTTCTCACGCAGTTGCCGACAAGTAGCGCTAATGCTCCTGCTTCGCCCGCCACTTCAGTGTTTGCAAAAATGGCGACTGCACAACAGAAATCAAAGAATCACCTGAAATAAAAAATCATAACTATTCATCTTTTAATCCCTTTTTGATCGAATAATAAATAGGCAGAAAGAGGGAAATCTCGAGATTCACACAGTTGTAGTACCAACGCTCTTCCTTCGCCCGCCACTTCAGTTTTGTAAAGATGGCGACTGCACAACAGTAAATAGAGACACAGAGAGAAAAAGAGCTAATAATAATAAATAAATAAATAATTATATATATATATATATATATATATATATATATATATATATATATATATATATATATATATATATATATATATATATATATATATATAAATAATATATATATATATATAATAGAGAGAAAATATTAAATTCATTCATTAAAACGTTTCTAAACCATTTCAAGGGATTTTCTGTTTTAAGAATTATTGTCATCAATTACAAAACAAGCGCTATTCCCTAAACGAGACCTTCAGCTTTAAACTCATTCTGGACTCTTTGTAAAAAAAATTGAAAGTTGAAAAATCAAAATTTTGTTTGAAATCTACATATTGGATTTTTCATGATATTGTGATATTCATGATAACACTTCTATATTTCTAAGCAAATTTTATAAACAACATACATTTGAAAACCTGCGGTATAAATATCTATTCCTCACAAAAATTAATTATAATTATAATTTATGTTAAAAAATTATGAATTATAATTTATGTCAAAATTTAATTCTCTATCTATTTTCAAAAATGAATTAATTTATGGAGAAAAACGATGTTTTCTGGGAATCTGAAATAGACAATAAATGGCAAAAACACCCTCTTTTGTTTGATTTAAAAATAAATGCTTCGGTGTCAGCATAAGCAATAGGAAAATATATTTTATGGTAAACGAGCACGACGAATACCGTTTTTGGAGACTGATGTATTTTTCATATCTCCGAGAAACATTTGGAATGTCAATATTGTGATTGAAGATCCTGTAATTGAAAATATTTCCCACATTGCGTCACCAACGGACTGGTATGTCAGGTTTAGATTTAACAATGAAGATCAGAAGGATGTTGTTGTAGTATTCTTTTTAAAATACCGGAATAAGACTGAGATGATTTAAAATGGATTCTCATGGTTTTCAAATTTTTTATAAGAAGTGTTAATTTTTTTAACTTTGTATATAATCATGTAAATGAAATATGGAATAAAAATTTTAAATCCCCTATATCATGCGTTTCTTTTAGCCATTTATTCAAACCTAGATAGTACCCGTCAAAACTTGATGGTAAATAATTGAACTAATACACAGAAATTAGAAACACTGTCATCGTAATAGAATGCTTTACGAAAAATGACATGAAAGCCACGAGTGCTAGTAATTTAAAAATGTGTTAGTAATTAAACACTTTGAAAAAATTCAGAAAATTTTGCGGTTATGTTACGTATTCGCTTTGAAAAGCACACTACCGAACAGTCAGTTTTGAACATATCACTTTTGCAACTTTCCGAAAATACTAAATTTGGCATTAATGTAATATCTGGTTAACCCATTAACTCCCAACTTAATTTAAAGCATAAAAATAAGTAAAATTCTTTTAAATTATGTTTAAGACATCAATATTAAGCTAACCTAGATAAATAATTCCAATCCCATTGTTACAGCTCCAGATAATTAGTGTGCTATGTATAGGACGCTGGGTAGAAGTTTGGGATAAATATAGTTTTCCTGTGTGACTTTCCTAAGTGGGTGAACATGCTTTATTTTATTTAGTATTTTTGACATTCTAATGATTTATTTAATATATATAAAATAAAAAGAAAATATACTTATATTATTGAAAAAACATTTTTAATTAGGGCAATTTACAAGTCTTATTTTCATATATCTATGAATGATACTTGGGAAAACATTTTGTGCAAAGTGTTACATTGCATTTGGAGCAAAATGTAAGTGGCTTTCCCCGAATATTCTGGAATAGACATCTTCTTTGTTTACCTCTTTTGAGAATTATGTGGTCTTTCCCATCTAATTTGACAGCGTTGATTACTTATGACGTTTGTGTTAACATTGGTCTGCCGAAACTTTTTCGTCTGGTATTTCCTATTTTGAGGAATGCTTTGGCGCTGTATCGCCTTATATGTTTCACGCTTTTATTCTCATTGTTAACCATGTTCTTACCGATGCAAGTGTTGACAATTGCCATATGAATTATACGTGTGAAAATCTGCCAATAGAATTTTTCCCCCACGAATTTTAATTTTTTGTTTTTCTAGCAGCCAACCGTGGTCAACTCCACCCATATACTTGTTGCAATTGTCTAGAAGACATGGTTGTATAACTTTTCCATCTCTACTTTTTCACGCCTTGAAACAGTTTTCAGTGGTTAAATTTTATAGCAATTTGTCGCAACAGTCACCCATCTATTATCGTTCCATTTGACTATCGTGATATTGATTTTATCGTCAAAGCGATAGTCAAATGAACTTCGATTTTTTTTAATGTTGCATCAGTTTCGACAGGACATTGTGCTAGTCTATGCTAGTCTATGCTAGTTCCTAATAATCCTGTGCTAGTTCCTAATTTTAAATGCTCGGTCTTTCTTTTGAGAGCCTCTCGATGGCAGGCAACACACAAACATTTCTGTATTTCTAAACCTATTTTTTTATAATTCCTATTTTTTTCCCTAATTTTTTTTCAAAGTGCGGTTTTAAAAATAAAAGTTTCTATTCTTATGGAAAGAGGACGACAGCGAGTACTATTATCACTACTTTTTCAAACATTTAAAATTTTTCTGGTGGGATATTAAAGGTATTAACTATTTCTTTTTTTGCATATTTCTTAACTACGCTTATTTCTATATAACTTAATTAATTTCTTTAAATCATCGAAACAATTTATATAACTAGAGTTTTTTATAGAACTAGAGTACATTAAGTTACATTTAATTAAATATAAAGGTCTTTCAATTTTGACCACTCTGAAATTTACAAATTAAGTTTAGCTAACTAAATTGATTTTAAAAAAAAGTGTTGATTAATTAGACTCGATCTCTGTAATAAAGGGTATTAATTTCGTCCGGAAATGCTTAGTCTTTTCGGGTAGACTCTTGAAGAAATAAAATAGAGGCCTTATTATCTGTTGGCCGAGAAGTTGCATTGCAATTGATGCCTTTTTCGCATCGTGGAGTACAAAGTAATGAAAAACAAATTATGTTTCTAAGAAAGCAACGGAGATCTTGCACAGATGCCAAATACAAATACCATACATATCTGCAAAAAGGTTATATAAAGATTTCAAGCTGGTGTAACCTAAAAGTGGCAGAGGAAATAAGGAAGAAAGATGGGTGGTCTTAAACTGATTGAATACCACCCGCCCTTCGCCATCAGTGTGTACGGGGCTTACCGACTTTTTATTGGGCACGATTGTCTTGCCAATAACCTCCATCGCATTAGTATACTTGCGAGTCCAAATTGCGCCCTGTGTCAAAGAGACATCGCCCCGGATGCATATTCTGAAAGCCTCGCGGTTTGGGCACTCAATTGCCGGTTTGACGAAAGCATCAGTTTCGCCATCTGTTGACATATATAGGAATCTTTTTATTATAAGTTTTTTTTTTTTTTACTTCTACGCAATTTGGTATGTTTTAAAATCTGAATTACATATATAACACAGGATTTAAAGAGATTTAACAAAATAAATAAATGAATAAATTGAAATAAGTATATTATTGAATTTTAAATTTACTTTCTTCAAATATCCACAATAATTTTAATTTTTAAAATTTTAATGTTAATTAGAAAATAAATGTATTTAATAAGCTTTAATTAAAAAAATTGAGTTGCATAAATTAAAAAATTTAAAGTTTTAAATTCCAAAAATATAAATTTATTTTAACATTTATTATTTATTTTAACATTCCCCCGGATAGGGATCACATTGTGACCTGTGAAGCCTTAATCGGGAAAAATATCTAGAGTAGGTACTGGACGGACAGAGACCAGACACAAAGGGTTTTATCCTCGACATCTTTGCTGCTTGCTGTACATTCTTTTAATGCTTGCCTTGTTTGCCATGGTTTTTGCACTCTTATTGTATTTTTGTCTTTTGAATCTGACATAATTGGCCACAGTGTGGCTCATCGGGGCCGATAGATTGTTTTTAAGTGCCTTGGCAATAAAAAAAGTTGCGAATCGCAATTATATGTTTGTTTAATATATATTTAGAAGTTCCTGTAAAATGCCTGAAGGATCTGAGAGGATTTTTTTCAAGTTTGGAAAATAGCAGAAGTGGTTGGAAATGATGTCTGAATAAAAAGGTTTCAATATTCAAATGCTTAAATCCTACATAGCAGATTTATTTATTTTTGCCTTGCAAATCTTTCAGTGAGTAGTCAGCCATGAAGCATTATTATACACAGATAAGTAATAATATATTGCGTTTATCTCAGGAAAAGAAAAGTGTTGAAATTTTGTTTATATAGACATTGGTTACAGAAAAGGAATACACCATTTTCGTCACCATTGGAATAGTATTTTCTAATGACGTTAATTCTGCTGATGAATAATGTAAGGAAACACCGGATGGGAATGCCCCATACATATTGTAATAAAATGGAGATAAAGAGTTTCTCTGTATGTCATTCTTGGAGAACCGTCAATAGTTGCTGATACTACCTAAACAGGATCTATGTTATTTCCTAAAATTCAGTTCACAGCTTCTGAAGAAATCCCCATTCTTTTGTAATTAGAAACACTGAAATCGCTTTAATTCGTTTATTCTCCTTCAACATTCTTCGAAGCACAATAAATGTATAATATCATGTCTATATTTTTACTAAGACGAATATAAACTAGCCATGAAAAAATTATAGTTTTATTTTGCCGCTAAATTATGTTCAGAGCTATTTCTCTGTTTCTATCTTTCACAGTGTTCAATAGCCATTGGCATGTCTTGTACTTTAAAATTTCCAACGTTTCCTATCTTTACTATCAGCGTGGGCTCTATGCATTTTGTTGTCTCCAGGCAGTCTACATTTTGTACTACAATTCGTGACAGACGATAATGCTCTCCAAAACGGACTAGATGACTACACTTTGGCAGTCATCCTTGCTTCGAATCCAAATCAAAAAGAAGTTAACTTACGGTATATAACATATATATTCCAGTCTTTTTACATACTCTGCTCCAGCAAGAAAACTCTACAAATAAAAACTTTAATCTATTTTAAGCATTCTTATGGGAAAAGAAATTATTAATAATTTGAAAAAAAGAAAGACAGACGTTCCTTGAGTTAATAAAAAATCTATTAAATGCAAATTTTAAGAACTAACATTACGGAACGTTTTCAATTTCTGCCCTTCAGTTATGGTTCCGGAAATCATTTTGGAAAGAATCTGAAAAATGTTGTTTAACAAAACTAAGTTGAAAGACGTCACGTTTACAGTATGTTTTACCTCTTATCTCCCATTGATGCGCAGAAACTTATACAAACTTAAACAAGCACTCTCATAAAAGACCTTTTATAAAAAAGAAACTTAAATGTTATCTATAAATTCAAAACCTCTTTTAGAAGGAAAACTTCTCTTTTAGAAGGAAAACTACTAAAAATCTTAAGCAAACAGAAAGTTTTGACTAAAATCTACTCTTTCTGAAACTTTTATGGCTTCAGACTACCAAAAAACTCCCAAAATTCTCATTAAGCCATTCATAGCCCTCCGTATTTGGAAAGGCTTTGTCCTAATAGCTTCGAAAAATGAAAATATTGATCAAAAACTTTAATGCCTAAACCTATTCCATACATTCCTCTATTTTTAGATGTCAAAAATGTCCTACTTTGGTACGTTGTACATTTTTATCTTATGAATAAATTTAAAATCCCATGAACTGATTTTCCCAATATAAGATGCGTTTAAATACTCTTATCCTAATTAATCCTGTAATATATTATTGGTATTGTTTTATTATATTTTACGCTGTTTAAATTTGGTTAAATGCTCAGAAAATAAATCCTGTATAATTATAAAGGAAATGAAAAACTTTATGT
Source organism: Dolomedes plantarius (assembly GCA_907164885.2). Taxonomy (NCBI): domain Eukaryota; kingdom Metazoa; phylum Arthropoda; class Arachnida; order Araneae; family Dolomedidae; genus Dolomedes; species Dolomedes plantarius. The sequence goes on along the minus strand of OU015495.1, from coordinate 160,201,581 downwards.
TTCATGTTTTGGAACTCTAATCATCAATATATCTATAGAAAATTGTAAACTTATTTTTAAATACGCAACGCAGCGTTGGTGAAACACTGAAATATTAACGAAAATGGCTATGGACATGAAATGATCTGAAATAAATATTAGCAATCTAAAAATTAAATATTCATATGATATCAGATTTCATATCTGAGATATTTTCGGAGTTGAGAAAACTAAGTTTTTCAGCTAATTTATTTATAAAGAGAAGTTTATATAATAGCAGAAACCTGGCAGTCATTTGTTTGAACTAATTGTCTTTGTACATTTCTACCTTATTTTCCGTAATGTTTATTAATGACAGATAATATATTTTGTTTTTATAAAAATTAAGATATCTAGTTATATTATTTTATTAAATAATGTTTATGTTTAACTGACAGTTAGACATAAAAGTTTCTAGCTCCTAATTTGTATATTAATCAAAATTAATAAAAAAAACTATGTATTATATATATATATATATATATATATATATATATATATATATATATATATATATATATATATATATATATATATATATATATATATATATATGTATATATGTATATATATATATACATATATACATATATATACATATATATAAATATATATATATATATATATATATATATATATATATATATATATATATATATATATGTATATATGTATATATATATATATATATACATATATACATATATACATATATACATATATATATATATATATATATATATATATATATATATATATATACATATATACATATATATACATATATACATATATATATATATATATATATATATATATATATATATATATATATATATATATATATATATATATATATATATATATATATATATATATATATATATAGGCTTTTCTATGAAATAATCCTTTTCAAACTTGTTTCAAAGAAAGACTATTTTGTAAGACATATTTGTTAAAATAGATAATTGATGCCTCATGTTACTTTCAAAATTCTGCTGTATAATTGGGTCATATTATGCTTCACTATCTACCAATAAGTGTTTGGATACCCATGCAAATGAAGATATCTACGGTCCTCATATACGTCACGCCCTCTACGTGACGTATATCAGGTCGTTAAATATCGTGTAGGAACAACATTGGCATTAGTCGCATGCAAGATGCCGAAGTGCAGAGTTATCGGATTTCGAGAAAGGTGCAATCGTCGAATATCACATGAATGGCCGATCATTAAGGGGATCTTGCGAGCTTAATTACCCCAAATCAACAGTAGCCTATGTGATTCAGAAGTGGAAGGTAAGCGATGATTGGCGGAATTTGCCCCGAGTCGGGAGACCCACGAAAATGGGAGATAGAGACCGGCATGTTCTGTCCAGAGAAATTCGGAAGAACCGCACCCAACTGATGGTTCACATACTCCGGGATTTTCAACAGGCATCCGGGTGTGTGGTTTCGATGAATACCATCCGTAAGGAAGCACATCTTGGTTTTCATTGGCTGCCACCCATAAGCCTTTGATCACAAAGTCCAGTCGTGCTTCTCGGTGAATGTGGTACAAAACACGTCAAAAAGGACCGTAGATGAGTGGAAACGAGATCTCTGGAGCTACGAATCAAGGTTCACCCTCTACCGTTCGAATGGTATGAGTCTGGGTCTAGCGTCTGCCTGGAGAACGAACGACCTCCTGTCAGAATGCATTGTGTCAACATTAAAGTTAGGCGGAGGTGGAATTATGGTCTGGGGGGGGGTTCTCCTGGTATGGACTGGGATTCTTGGTCCCAATTCATTGTAAGCTCACCACCGACGCCTACTGCACTATTTTGGATTGCAGTGTGCCTCCTACGATGTGGCAGTTTTACGGGTTGGACGAATGTTGCTTCCATGACGACAGCTCCAGCTGTCATGTTGCGAGGTCCACCATGGATTGATATGGCCCAGACCTGAACCCTATCGAGAACATCTGAGGCGAGTTGGATGTATGAATTAAGGGGTGCAACATGCGACCAAAATCGGTGAAGGAACATGTCTTCTTCAAGCTGTCTGGAAGAAAATACCACTAGCCTTCATACAAGGACTTGTGGAAAGCATGCCCCGGAGGGTTGAGGTTGTAATTACCTCTCGTGGAGGACCTATAAACTGTTGAATATAAATAAATTTTGTTTTTCTTTTCTATCAAAGGTGTCCAAATTCTTATTGGTAGATAGTGTATACAACAATTGATGATATGGTCATTATTAAAGTTAATTACAAGCATTTTAGTATACCATTGTAATCTTTAAAAATCTCTGATATAATGTTGTGAGAAATACTGCGAAATAACCTATTTTATTTTTACTTACTAGTTAATATGCTGTCATATTAACGTTGACATTAAACAGAAAATATTTTATTAGTGAAAGGAAAAATGTCAATTGCAAATTTGGATGAATTAGCTCTAGAGTATAAAACTTATCTATCTTAAGCGACGTAGAATTTCACCACTTTTAACGTAGGAGGATTTTTCATTTATGTAATATTCGAAACATAATTAAAAAAGATTTTGCCACAAATTTTTTGTCATACAACTGGACTTTAAGTATGAAAATCATTACCTCCTTCATTAAGTTTATTTTCATGATTTGAAAATACAACGAAAGTCAATTGACAGTAAAGTGTGTCTTAGTTTTCTGCCCCACAAAATACCTACCTCTGCCTCACAAGTGGTAAGTTCCAGAAATAATGAATTTTGGGTCTGTTTAAAATACACTGCTGGCCACCCAAATTGCAACACCAAGAAAGACAAGAGATATCACAACAAAATTTATTTTGTAGATAACATGTTGACCAAGTATCAAATGATTAAATTTATAGACTTCTGTGAAGTGTGGTTCCTGGCAAAATCAGTAGCCAGAGTAGCCGCCATTGTTGGAGATCACCGCTGCCACACGCCTCGGCATTGATTCAAAGAGACTTTGAATGAGTTTTTGGGGTACAGCAGACCAAGCAGCTTCCACACGTTGCCAAAGTTGATCTGCTGTGGCAGCTGGGGATGGAATCTGGGTCAATCGTAGAGCAACCATGGACCACATGTTTTCTATCGGCGAAAGATCTGGAGAGCGAGGCGGCCAGGGAAGCAATTCAATCTGGCGATTGACGAAGAACCGTTGGACAATGCGTGCCACGTGTGGTCGCGCATTACCATAATACCCGGTGCAGGACCAGTGAGGCGGTGTATAACGCAGCTGTTCAGCATCCTCTCTTCACGGTGTCTCCAGACTCGAATGCGACCATCGTGGTGTTGCAGACAGAAGCGTGACTTGTCAGTAAAGACAATTTCATTCCATTCTGCCGTCCACATCCTTCTGTCATGGCACCATTGGCGGCGGAGACGTCTGTGGTTCTGCGTCAAGGGTAGACAAAGCAATGGACGTCTTGTGGACAGACCACTCTGCTGTAAACGGCGTCGAATGGTACGCGCAGATACTGGATGATGCGTTACAGACTGCATGTGCTGTGCTATTGTTCGTGATGTGACTGAGCGATCCGTCACTGCCATGCTCACAATATGCCTGTCATCACGTGAAGTGGTGCGCTGAGGTGGATGCGATCGAACACGCCGGTCCGTCGTACATTCCTGCATCCAACGATCACATATCCGCATTACAGTTTTTTGGTTTCGTCCAACACGACTACCGATTTCCCTGAAAGATAATCCACAATCTCGGTAGGCCACTATCCTTCCTCTGTCGAACTCGGATACTTGATCAAAAGATGATCGCTGTTTTCGACGAGGCATAATTGATCGTTTTTTTGAAAAAACCACAAGAAAAACACAATTGCCGAACTTGAAATCGTCGAAATCTCCAAGCCTTAAATAGCGCTTTGAAGTGGCGCCACAGGCGCGCGTGATGTGCGTCTGCGTTGAAATTCTAATCATCTGCATATCTCACCTCCGCTAATGCATGTTATAAATTTCATGTTATTTGCATGTTTCCTTCAGGGTGTTGCATTTACAGTGGCCAGCAGTGTAACTTCTTATTTCTGAACAATCCTTTAAGTTCGCTAAAATGGAAGACATTTTACTATATTTTCAACACTACCAATGACATCGAAGAAATACGTTTGCCGAAACTTTTTTATTTTGTCGCTAAATCCATTCTACACTTCAGTGTAGAAAAAAACAACTAAAAAGATTTTTAGATGTTATGTTGAGGAGAGACATGTGGATTCTCCTTCGCTATATTTTAACTTTTTTTATTTTGTGTTTTAATAGGCTTTACAGCCACAAAATACAATCAGTTCCTTCTATATGCATAATTGCTTATCTTTGGTCAAAAAAGAATCCTATTATGAAATCATACACGGATAGATTATTATAAAAGGCAAATTTCTTATAGTGTAGTGTATGCGTTTCTATATTTTAAGGCGCTGAAACTTTTAAATTCAAAAATATTTTTACACAGTACACATTTTTTACGCACTAAAAAAGCAAATCGTGTGGGGTTTTAGTGAAACGATCTTTATATCAAGTCCCTGCAGCATTAAAAAAAAATCATATAATTTTGGCTTTTCATTTTTTGCTATATGATATTTCAGAATGGTGTTTATCAAATTTTCATGCGTTATAGTTTCGTTTCATAGAAACAATGACAAATAGATCTTAAAATTTTTATCATAGAAACAAGTTAATGTCAATAAAAAGCTTTGAAAAATATTCCTCTAATGATAAATTAAAGCTTTTGGGGATTACACTTTAAAATGACGATTCATTTTGGAATGATAACATATAAAATAAATCCTGCTTGAAATAAAATTTTAAACTACCAAAGTAATTTGTTGGTTCAAGGCTTTCATCATTTTTTAATCCTTTTTTATATTTCTTTTATGTTTAAAAGAATTTTCACCATTTGCGAAAAAGAAAAGCTAAATTATTCTCTGAAAAATTTTTAGTTCTGTTAAGTTGGATACATATTCTTGGAATGGGATGAGAACATTTTCTTCCATCTGCTTTTTTTTTTAAAGAACTAAGCAAAAGTGAATGAATTCAGCTTAAAGAGTAGTTGCGTGCGTTTGAGGTATTTTAAATTTTACTTCTAATAAATTTTCATTTCTGTTAAATGTTGAATTTTACCAAGAGATTTATGCAGTTGCAGTTTTAGAAGAAATCTCAATTTTTGAAAGGATTTTCATATGTAAAAAAGAAGCGTTAAATTTTATGCACATCGGCGCTTCTGAAAACTTACCGTTTTCATTAAATTTTAATACGTATTTTTTGTTCGATACAAAAAATTTGAGAGAAATACATCGAAAGTTCTCATTTTAGCACTATTAAAATAAATTTAAATTTATTCTCTACTATTTCGGGCATACTCTTCGTTATTTTTAAACAATTTATCTTGTTTAAATAGTGCGTTACAATCGCACCATCAAAATAAAGCGATAATACCCATGATAAGAAAGAATCTTTGCGAACTGTTTTGCAGAATACTTTTAGGTAGAATTTACATGTTTTCTCTAGATTCCGAGCTGTGATTTCTGTCTGGTTAAAAATGAAAGCAATACATAAAATATCGAAATCATTCAATGGGTCTATTAGTTAGACCGTTAACATTTTTGTTCGAATTTCTAAAAAACTACAGTATACAATATATCAAAAATATGCTTGAAAATATAGTTTAACTTATACATTTTCTCTTTACTATTAATTTCTCTTTTCATTCCCTGTATCCCCCCTTTCTATTATGCATCAAAAACGGCCTTAAATACGTTGGGAAAATTGGTTCATTTATACAGGGTGGTTATAATTAGAGTTTCAATTTGAAATGTTCATAAACGGAAAACTACTAGACCAAATATTACCAAACTTGGTACTAGTTTAAAGGAGGTTATGGGAATTTCTCTTCCGCCAAAAAAAAAAAAAAAAGTTCAAAAACTCACCACCAGGGGGGAAATGGCACTGTATGTAATATTATCAAACGAAATGCAAGATGAAGACATCGGTTTAAAATGTGTTTAATCGTTTCTGAAACGTGTTACAAAGCATGTTCAATGTGGCGTCCACCATTTTCCGATGCAAGTTAAATCGCATTACTGCATTCTCAACAGTAGCTCTTAGCATATCAGAAGGAATGTTACGGAAATAACCCCACAAACAGTTTCGATTTAGAAACGATTAAAAACGTTTTAAACCGATATCTTCATGTCTTAGGGTTCAAGCTTCAAAATTCACAAATTAGCGATCTGTAAGAAAACGATTTCCGGAATGCGCGCACTTTAAATGGTAATTTTGTTTAGGTCAATGTTTCTTAAGGGTATACAAAATGTTAAACCCGTGTAACAAAAGTTTAAGTTAGATTCCGACCCTTATTTCGTTTAACAATATTGCGTACAGTGCAATTTCCTCCCTGGTGGTGAGTTTTTGAACTTTTTTTTCCCGGAAAAGAATTTCCCGTGACCTCCTTTAAACTATTACCAAGTTTGATAACATTTGGTCCTGTAGTTTTACTTTTATGGCCATTTCAAAGTGGAACTATAATTATAACCACCCTGTACATGAAAAGGATGGTTATTCAAAATTACTTACGTGTGCATTTCCTTCCTGAACTTCTTATATACCATCGTAGAATTTCTAACGTTCGTCTCCAATTGTCTTAAATTTTCTTGTTTCTTTTGGCTAGTGTGCATCCTTGAACATGCACATTGTCACAGTTTCACCCCGTTGGTCACGCTGTATGTTGATATTTGTCTTGGTATGTTTTGAAATTTCTTCCTATTTTGATTAAGTTTTAATAATTTAACAAATAAATACTCTTGGATTATCTATATGCTATAAAGCAAAAGTCATATACGAATTTATATAAACTTTGATAAAACTACGTATATTTAACCCCGATAAGGAAATGTATGTTTGACTCAAACAATCATATCGATCTGGATCCTTTCGATGCAAAAATCACGCTTATTGACTTAGCACTTTCCTAACAATTTTATTTTTTAACCTTTTTTCCCCTCAGATATATCTTGTCGAGTTATCCAGCCAGCATAATACTTCTCTATTCCCTGCTGAGAATTCTATGTTTGTCTTTGCGGTAAAAGATCCTTTCCTTGCACCTGGAGCCTCTGGCGATGGAATTTCTTTTTCAGTATATATATTAATTTCCACAAATTTATTTGGGATTCTGGGGATTAGTTTTTTGCTGTGGAAATGTGTTCTAGAGTCCAAATGAGATTAAAGGGAAAAGGATATATAATATTTAAATTAGGGAACGCAAAGAAAGGTTTTGTATGATTCTCGATAAGGATTACGCAAAGCTTCGACTAAATAATGAAAATTTGCAAAATAGGTCCGTTTCCACAAGCCGATTTGTAAACTTTTAACAAAAATGGAAATCTATGTTAAAATGGTAAAAAAAGAAACAGAATTTAGCCTTGCGTATTAAGGTAATTGTGGTAAAACGATTAAAATAATTAACCCCTTATTCGACTTAATAGTACAATAAATTAGAAAATAAATATCCATTCCTCTGTTATATACATAATTAAAAACTATAATTGAGTATTAGTGCATGTTGCAGCTCGCAGAAGTGTTAACTTAAATAATTCGCAAAAGATAGGATATTAACCTCTAAGGTTGTAGTTCGCCAATAATTAGCTTAAGAAAAATCTCTATTTTATTTGAGTACTTTTTGCAAGTAAATGATGAGATGCATGTTTTTCTTGTACATTACTCGCAATAATCATATCAAATTTAAGAATTTTTCTATATGAAAAAAGGATGAATAAAGAGAAAATGTTTTGATTTTAAAAGACTGTTTCACATTTCAAGAAGGTTATAATATTGGCTTAAAATCTTATTAATTTAAAGTACTTACTATTCACAAGAACAATTGTGACACTAATGGGGGCCGGTGCACGTAAAATCTGTCGTGGCTGCAATGTCCTCCAAGTTCTCAAATTTACCTCTTGAGGTGCGGGGTCAGGTGTTCATGTATCGTCACTTGACTTGGTTCTAAAAAACGGGACCGGCTTGTAGTGGATAATGCTGGCCATCTATACGTTGCCCCCTTAAAAGAATGGCCAGCAGTCTCACCCTTTACTGAGAACAAATGGCGTCATAGCCAATCTTCCGAGCATTTTTTAATAAATAAATAACAAGAACGATTATTTCCTAGAAACAAGAACGATTATTTCCTAGATTATTCCCCATGGTTTACCGAAGAAAATAAATAAATAAAATTTCTTATTTTAAGCTAAAATTCTAAGGCATATAAAGACAAATTAGTCAGTGCATAGAAACTACAATCAGAATGTATAGCTGATGAAGAAAATGCGGTAGCATTGTACAAATTCGATAACCTATCGCAATCTAAAGGTGAGTTTCGAAGAAAATTTAAGATTATATCAAACATAGCAATTATACATGTTTAAGAGAGATTTACTTATTAGCGCTAATCGATTTGAACTTGCATGTTAACTGCTTTTGTTGCTGAAAAGAATTAAACAGTTATACGTATTAAGTAATATCAAATAACCAAACATTTTCTATGTAAACCACAAAGAGATTAAAATATCAGCATCTAAATTACAAGTCAAGCAATTATGTCAAGAAAGGGGAATTAACATTAGCATGTCAATCATTATCTGTATATACCATAAAGAGGGGAGAGATTACGAAGATTGAAAAAGAGATAAAGGAATTGTGTTCTAATGTAAAAGACTGGGGAAAACCTTTTCAGAAAAAGAATTCAGCTTGAGGGTCTTCAGCCATAAAAGTGCTCACAGCTAAGATTCTTCTAATGACTGTAAGGATTTTCGACACATTGAGGATCACCCGAGCAAGGTTTAACTGCCTTAGGAAAGAAAGTTTGTAATCCACTTACTTAATCTAAAAATTACTGTAATCATATTCATACAAAGTAAAAATTATCGGGATGATTACTACTCGAATAAGTGAGCTTGTGTCTTTCCTCTTTCACAAATCGCTGATGGATTTCGAAACAGTTGTCATCGTCAGGAAAAAAAGAACTGAATTGCGTTGAATACAACGTTCCAACAGATGAAAGTCAAATAACAAATATTTTAATGTATCTTTTGGGCCCATTGAAGTTTCAGCGTCTTTCTTTTATGTTTTAATTGCGAGCATAAGGTGTGATGAATAGTTAAAACTATTGAGAATTATAGTTAAGATGAAGTACATTTGTTCCATTTTCAGTAAACATTTGTTTTATACTTCAAATATATTGTTATTTATAATCTTTTTTTTTTTTTTTTTTTTTTTTTTGCAATTTATATAAGTGAAAGGCCTTAGTAAATAATAAAGGCTTTTAAAATAGATTTTAAAATACAAAGCGCTATGTACTGTTTCGAAATAACATATATTTTTAAATAATGTGTAGTAGCTTACATTTAATTAAAAGATGATTTGGCTTTCATACAGTAGTCTGGAGCTTTTTGAAAAGTTATTAGTCTTTCATTTAACATTTTAAACAACTTCGAAGATTATCTGTGAAATTGGAGAATGGATTACCACCACGTACTACTGTTATAATAAGTCACAAAGAAAAGAGGAATATTCGAAAAAAGTTAAATATGCCATGGGGACTTTGGAGAAGTTTCCTCTCTAAACAACGATTAAAATTGAAAAGACAAGGTAGATTATTATATGTTGCATTGCTGAAATTATAATAAGCCATACTTAGAAATATTTCATTAAGGACAAATTTCTCCTCTTTTATTCATTGCTTTTCCACTACATTGTTATCAGAAGTTTATATATATATATATATATATATATATATATATATATATATATATATATATATATATATATATATATATATATATATATATATATATATATATATATATTTATAATATATATATATATATATATATATGTCAGATTTGTTCTTCACGCCCAAAATTATTACACATTCCTTCTAACATCTTTTGAATCATAATGCACCTGGCAGTCGGTGGTCCGGTGGCGAGGACACTCATAAAACTCCATCGATGCAGTGAAGATGTTGACACAATAGCCAGAACACAGTCCAATTGATTTTCCGAACATATTTATTCAATCACTTCAGGTGCTCAGCTCCATACTAAATTAAAACGATTACCATCCCTTCCCAAAATACGTACCGCCGGGCGGCACGTCTTTACCGTTGCCTAACTTTCCATGACTCTAAAACTAACCCCTTTTGTTCTTAAACTTTTAATTGACTACGCATGCCTCAAATGACGCGCTATGATGCTTATTACTTATATGTAATGTCATATCGAATGTTCTATGCTGACGATGCACTTTCTTTCTTAGCGCCAAGCTCAAGGCTATGCGTCTACTTTAAAATTCTCCCATATGGATCTTCGGAATTGAATCAAGTCAAACCTTTAACTCTATTTTCACTGCAATGTATTTACTCCGATTATTTCAAACTCCCAGACTTTAATTGATAAATACTATACTTTCTAAACAAAATCCCGTTTTAAGCTCGCGCGATCCCCCCCCCCATATTTTAGCCTTACACACACATATATATATAACATACACATAAAATTCCCTATCCGCATATCAGCTGGTAGACTCGGCCATTCTTTATTCAGACACAAACTGATTTAGCAGCGGAGGTCAGTCAGAGCAATTTCCATGATTAAACTAGAATTAATCTTTATCGAAATTTTGATAAAATCACTGACCTTAGTGTATTATTAATCAATCAAAATTATCTTTAAGTATGATATTTAAATGGGCAGTATGATGTAATTTAAGTCTTGCTTATAAATTGAAACATCTGAGGAATATATCGCAATTATGTTATAGCCCTTAGCATGCCGATAGAAGAAAACAATGCATCGGTTGATAATGAGATGAGTATATTACTATTATTTCTATTCCACTGAAATAAGTTAAAAAAAAATGGTTAATAGTGTTTACAAATTATGCAAATAATAATATTGATTATATTAACGATGATGAACATTTATCATTATTCCCATATTAATCCCCACATTCATTGAATAATCTATATATATAAAACGCGTAGGTATGCGGCACAAAAATCGGCGATATTTCTACACTCCGAATGGCAACGGCTGCAACTACCAGATGTAAACATTAGCGGCCGATCACGTGCGTGTAGTGGTTTGACGTTAGAACGTAATTTGGTACAATTTAATTGCTGTATTTTACACGTGAATAGTTTTAATTTATTCCCGAGATAATTTATTCTTTTGTTCCATCGGTTTTTCTAAATGTATACAAGAGGACAAACTTTTGACAATATATGTTTAGATCTATCAAATCCAGTGTTTAGTCATAGACAGTTGTAAATAGGATTAATGTATCTTTTGGGCCCATTGAAGTTTCAGCGTCTTTCTTTTATGTTTTAATTGCGAGCATAAGGTGTGAAGAATAGTTAAATAATATATAGAATTATAGTTAAGATGAAGTACATTTGTTCCATTTTCAGTAAAGATTTGTTTTATATTTCAATTATATTGTTATTTATAATCTTTTTTTTTTTTGCAATTTATATAAATGAAAGGCCTTAGTAAATAATAAAGGCTTTTAAAATAGATTTTAAAATACAAAGCGCTATGTACTGTTTCGAAATAACATATATTTTTAAATAATGTGTAGTAACTTACATTTAATTAAAAGATGATTTGGCTTTCATACAGTAGTCTGGAGCTTTTTGAAAAGTTATTAGTCTTTCATTTAACATTTTAAACAACTTCGAAGATTATCTGTGAAATTGGAGAATGGATTACCACCACGTACTACTGTGATAATAAGTCACAAAGAAAAGAGGAATATTCGAAAAAAGTTAAATATGCCATGGGGACTTTGGAGAAGTTTCCTCTCTAGAAAACGATTAAAATTGAAAAGACAAGGTAGATTATTATATGTTGTATTGCTGAAATTATAATAAGCCATACTTAGAAATATTTCATTAAGGATAAATTTATCCTCTTTTATTCATTGCTTTTCCACTACATTGTTATCAGAAGTTTATATATATATATATATATATATATATATATATATATATATATATATATATGTCAGATTTGTTCTTCACGCCCAACATTATTACACATTCCTTCTAACATCTTTTGAATCATAATGCACCTGGCAGTCGGTGGTCCGGTGGCGAGGACACTCATAAAACTCCATCGATGCAGTGAAGATGTTGACACAATAGCCAGAACACAGTCCAATTGATTTTCCGAACATATTTATTCAATCACTTCAGGTGCTCAGCTCCATACTAAATTAAAACGATTACCATCCCTTACCAAAATACGTACCGCCGGGCGGCACGTCTTTACCGTTGCCTAACTTTCCATGACTCTAAAACTAACCCCTTTTGTTCTTAAGCTTTTAATTGACTACGCATGCCTCAAATGACGCGCTATGATGCTTATTACTTATATGTAATGTCATATCGAATGTTCTATGCTGACGATGCACTTTCTTTCTTAGCGCCAAGCTCAAGGCTATGCGTCTACTTTAAAATTCTCCCATATGGATCTTCGGAATTGAATCAAGTCAAACCTTTAACTCTATTTTCACTGCAATGCATTTACTCCGATTATTTCAAACTCCCAGACTTTAATTGATAAATACTATACTTTCTAAACAAAATCCCGTTTTAAGCTCGCGCGATCCCCCCCCCCCATATTTTAGCCTTACACACACATATATATAACATACACATAAAATTCCTTATCCGCATATCAGCTGGTAGACTCGGCCATTCTTTGTTCAGACACAAACTGATTTAGCAGCGGAGGTCAGTCAGAGCAATTTCCATGATTAAACTAGAATTAATCTTTATCGAAATTTTGATAAAATCACTGACCTTAGTGTATTATTAATCAATCAAAATTACCTTTAAGTATGATATTTAAATGGGCAGTATGATGTAATTTAAGTCTTGCTTATAAATTGAAACATCTGAGGAATATATCGCAATTATGTTATAGCCCTTAGCATGCCGATAGAAGAAAACAATGCATCGGTTGATAATGAGATGAGTATATTACTATTATTTCTATTCCACTGAAATAAGTTAAAAACACGGTTAATAGTGTTTACAAATTATGCAAATAATAATATTGATTATATTAACGATGATGAACATTCATCATTATTCCCATATTAATCCCCACATTCATTGAATAATCTATATATATAAAACGCGTAGGTATGCGGCACAAAAATCGGCGATATTTCTACACTCCGAATGGCAACGGCTGCAACTACCAGATGTAAACATTAGCGGCCGATCGCGTGTGTGTAGTGGTTTGACGTTAGAACGTAATTTGGTACAATTTAATTGCTGTATTTTACACGTGAATAGTTTTAATTTATTCCCGAGATAATTTATTCTTTTGTTCCATCAGTTTTTCTAAATGTATACAAGAGGACAAACTTTTGACAATATATGTTTAGACCTATCAAATCCAGTGTTTAGTCATAGACAGTTGTATATAGGATTATCTAGAGTCCGTTCTTTTGATTCTGTCACTGTAGTATCTCCTATTTTTGAAATACTCAACTGTGGATATCAAGAAGTTTGAGGAATATAATAGTAAAATATTAATAATTGCCTTTTAATATCTTAATAGTAAGTAAGAGTTAATTGTCTACACTTTTTTTAGTAGTATTTGCTGAATTTTTACTCCATTTTATAAGTGACGAAAATTTTCCAACAATTTTTTATTTGGTATAATTAAGTGTAGATATCTGAATTATGAACAATAGTACATACAGAGAGTGATGTAATCCACACTATATTTTAGTACTTGCTGAATTTTTACTCCTTTTTTAAAGAAAAAAAATGTCTCAAATAATTTCTTATTTGGTGTAATGATAAAGTGTAGATATCTTAATTTTGAAAAATATTACATACAGAGAGGAATGTTATTTTTAAAATCTTTGTTGTTGAGTTTCTCAGTCTTATCTTTAACTCTGGAAATTCATATTTTTTTTAATCACGATGTTTTAGAATCATCCTTATAGAGAATTGTGCAATGATTATAATTTTTTTGGCTGAGATCGCACTACCACTTAACAACGTATATTTATGATGACAGGTAATAGTAACATTCCTTACATACGTTTCTGTCAGTTGAGTTGTTTTGCAAAAGAAAATATAAAACTAAAAGCGACCATGCTGGTCGCGCAGCGGCTAGTTGTTTAAATTACTTAAATGTTATCTTTAAAGCATCAAATAGCGTTTTGCATTTTTTTATGAAGAACTTACATCAAAATTTCATATGTTAAGGTTGCAATTTTCAATGACGATAAACTTCCCTTTAGGGAAAAAGGGATTAGGAGTTTATATACGAACCAATTTTGAATAATCCCGTAGTTTCCTTTTTATACCCAAATAAATATATTCTAAACATACACTATTCAAAGGAAAACCTATTTGGTTACACCGTGTAAAAATTAATACCTCAAAATCAACACATAAATCCTTTTATTCATTAACAAAAACGTGCAGAACAAGAGGAATAAATAATCGCAGTCTATAAAAGAAGTACTCTGTATTGAAAGTACCAAAAAAAAAACCCTTTATATTTTGACATCAAATAATTCCAAAATGTTTGAATGCTACAGCGAAAATAAAGATTCAGAAACGTCTTACTTTATTCTGGCTCAAGGAAACAATAAATAATAATGCGGTGACACAGAAACGATTCGCCGTCTTTTCTCACCATTAACACAGCACGTGTCGCCATTTTTAAAGATATAAAGGAAGAAAATAAAATGTCTTAATTAGAAATTTTTCCCTGCTGTTTTTCTACCAACCGCCGTATTAGCCAGTTTCGAATGAATATTTAACTTTCGGGGAAATTTCAAGAAGATAAAAATTAAAAAAAAAAAGAAATTTTTATTTTTGAAGAGAAATAAAATGCAAGTGGGAAATAATTATTCATTTGCAGAAATATTCTTTCTTTTCCGTTTGCAAATTGATTATTCACGCTGACAATTTTCGCTTAGAACCTCTGTTGTTTTGCTTTAACTTTTTCTTCAGATTAACAGCAGTGGAAAATATGCTTTAAAATTAATATTTAAAAAAAAAACCATAGTCCGCTATTCATATAAAATCTTAAATTAAATATAATTAATTATTTTAATTTTTCTCTTGTTTACATTTGATAAAAATATGCATTATTTTTCATGGTTATAATTCCAATCTTCTATGTTACGTAAGACAATTAATAGGATTAAGTTTATCAACAAGACAGAATATTTTAACGAGATTAAAAATAATAATTAAGGTGTAGTAAAATTGAAAGTTCTATGGTTTAATAACGCATATTTAAAAAGGTAATAACAAAGATTAAAACCGATGAATACGCAAGAATATAATTTAAAATTCAAAAGACTACCATGAAAATCAGGAAGGCTCGAATTTTGCAATATATTCTTCCAAACATTCGTTCTTTCCTTCTTTCCTTTTAATTTGGAATACTGGAAGATCAAATGTACACCTCCACTTCATACCACTTAGCATAAAATACCACAATAAAAACAAGAATGGTAATTTGTTTCGAACTAATTAATATAGTCTTTGAAGCGGCCAAGAAGCATTCGTTTTGATTATCTCTATTAGAAATTCCCAAACGTCGCATTAATCTGAATTTTAAGGAGCTGTTGTGTTTTATTTTATGCATTTCCCACAAGTTTCATCCTAGTAATGAAATGTCTCACTGAAAACTTCAGAGACTACAATATGGAAGGAAATTCGAAAATATTTCTTTCGATACATACATATTTATTATTTCAAATACCTAGCAAACTGAAAATAATCCTAAATGAAAGAGATAAAGTTCAAAAATATGATAAAATCAGATTCTTCAAAGTTAGAACACTGACTGTTTTAAAGATAATTTTCTCACCTTATAGCAAAACAAATTTTCAATTTAGCTTATGATTTTTTAAGGGGAATCACGACCCTTAAGTCGAGGAAATAAGGCATATTTTCATTACTTTTTGACTCTTTGTAACTATTTCAATTGACTCCAAATTTTTCCAAATTTTAAGTATATAATAAATTGATATATTTATTTTAATAAACAAATTTTCAACTCTCAAAATAATTTTAAATATTTTTTTAAAAAAAGCTTTAGATATACCTTGTTTTTTAAGTATTTTATTGTATACTGGCTTGTGCGCAGAACCATGATATTATTTTTACACTTAAATGTATAATTCCTTTTTTATATTTAAAATAAATAATTCAAAATACAATTGAACATAAAACATTCAACATTAAAATATTTTTTCCATTTTTTTAAAACTGCTCAAATATACTCAAAATTTCCTTAAATTTTTGCATTAATTTACCCCTGAAAAAATAACAAAATGTGCAGTGATTGCAATAACTCTAGTTCAGACGCAATTAAATAACACGATTATGCAGTGATAAAAATTTCATGGAATTATGTTTCACAGTTTTTGAGATATCAGTTGCGGAATGATGCAAAATTACATTTTGAGAAAAATGAGTTTAAATTTTTCTTACTATAAACTTGATCAGTAATTAAATATTTAGAATAACAATATCTCCAGAACTAAGGGGAGTATTTTCATGCGGTTTGCTTTATTTTGTTCAGAAATGATCAGGTTTTAACATATATATTTTTAAAAAAATCGAATGTTTTAAAGATTTAAGGGTAGTGAGCCCCTTAAAAAAGATTATTTAGTTTAACACACAATCATTATTTAAATGAAGTTGTACATTCATCTCATATCATATTTGCCAGCACTGACATTTTCAACACCCAAAGGTATAAAAAAATAATAATATAAGTGTGATAATTCCCAAAATCCATCTAGAACAACAACTATATTTGTTGTTGTTTCTAATGCCTCTTGGCTGGAATTATTCCAGACCGGTTCCATATAAGCTAGCGGGCTGAGGGGTGTGGCACCGGTTTATAATGGCACCACAAAGGTCGGAGTCCGATCTATCCAGGTGACACCTCAATTTTGACCGAGCAACACCAGGGGTCGTATCTGGGGGGGGGGGGATCATACTCTCTCCCACTCGCTTTGACCTCATAGAGGGACTTTCCGATCTACCGATTTAACGTGCCCATATCCGGCATAGACACGGAGGTATTTAATGCCGCTTGTCGGAGCATCCTGTAGCGTACTGGAAATATGGTCTTATTTTTTCCCGAGACCCCACAAAGTCTTAAAACACAGCTGCATGTTTTTCAAGGTATGTGTTGTTCGGTTCCACCAGTTCGGAACATGTGGGGGGATTAAAAACCGTTTTCCTTACAGATGCAGCCACTAAAGCTGTCATCTTAACGTTTCTGCAATGTAGTAAAGTTCGGCGTCTTAGAAGAGCTGTCACCCGATAAGCTGCCGGCCCCTCCACCCCTTCTGAAAATCCAGACATTGGAGAGAGACGCCTGAGAACGCGGGCGGTGCGGATGTGCGTTTAGGCTCCGTACATTGGGAATCTGCACGGTTTTTTTAATTGAATATGTTGCACTGTTTTAAATGTTAATTATTTTTGTTAATAAATTGTTAAGTTTTTTGTTTTAAAAAGTTGGCTTTCGTTTGTTAATTAGAACTCTGTATTTCTTGGTATGGATCAATAGTTGTGAAATTTCTTCAAAATGCCTCAGAGAGAATAGCCTTACCTACTTGTCGTGACGCTACAATCCTCAGAACCAAAAGCCAATGTGCTAGCTCGAGACCTCAACCTCTATAACAGCGTTTCTTAAACTGTGCGTCGCGACCCACAATGGTGTCGCAAAGCGAAATTTTGAGGTCGAGAAAATTTAATTCTGATACATGAATTTAATTCTTGTCGCCCAACGCGCGTGCCGAAGACAAATATTTTATTTTATTTACTACTGTTTTTCATATATACTACTATTTTTCGTATATTTATTGCTTACCAAAGAAATAAATTATTTTTGAAAAATATTTATCTTTATATCCTTATTTCTTGGGCTCGCGAAAAATATCACGATGATAAAAAGGGATCATGAATGAAAAAGGTTTAAGAAGCGCTGATCTATAGTGATCACGCCATTTTAAGTTAGGTCATACGAGTAGAAACAATTTTCTGAATACCTTCGCACTTACAAGACGTACGTAGGGTACAAGATTCCTACAATACATTCTAAATCGATTTCATTTATTTGAATTAAAATTAATTATAAATTAAACAAGACCGAACCAATATATATATAATATTAAAAAACGAGTAATTTTTCAATTCAATACTCTTTAACAGTAAAAAACTATTAATTCTTCATTTTAGTATTCAAAATGACATACCCCTTTTAAAACTAGTAAATTATTTAAATTCCCTTGGGCATTCGTTTTAAATTCCAAAATATATATCCAAATTCCAGTAGGTTCGTCCCATTAAAACTTAGGTAAAAATCTCGTAGTAGTAATCTTTTTAACCCTAGGCGATATCATTCAAGATGGCTGACTTTTTAACGAAATTAAATGTTGCGCCGCGTGGGTACATAACTAGCTCTGTTCAGTGCAAAAACAATAACTTTTAACCAATCAACTATTAAGTCACACCTCCCTGTGACGTGATGATGTGAAACGATAACAGTTTCTGTCGTCTAAAATTAGACGCACTCTGTAAGAATTCTCATGCCATGTAGCTCCCGGCGGATGGACCGGTCAACTTAATAAACATCTAGTTAACTAAATCGGTTGTGGTTCCTGTGTCAGAGATGGGAAATTTCGCGGGAAATAATTTATATTAATAATAAATATATATATATATATATTAATAATAAATTTATATTAATATTAATAATAAATTATATTAATAATAATTTATATATAAATAATAAATATATAAATATATATATATATATATATATATATATATATATATATATATATATATATATATATATATATATATATATATATATAAAAGTATATTTTGTATTGGAGAAAAAATTAATCCTGACAATGAAAATGTGAAAGAGTCTCTGTTTTTTTTCTTTCACTAAACACTCAATGTGCTTCTGTGAAGAGTTGAATATATTCTTTACTTTTAAACATTTAGTGTAGTTAAGAGTCGGAAGAGAATAAACACTACAAGTTTGCTATCTTTTGACTGCAATAAAGGAAAGCTCGTCTTTTTTTTTAAAAGATATAGATAAAACGCATGCAAGATTTAATTTTGCACAAAGTGTGAGTTCTTTAGCTTTATCAACTTTCGTCTGAATGTTTGACTTTACGAGGTTTTAGGACGAGTTGGGAGATGAAACTTTAATTTTCAGTTTAAAATAAAATTAAATAGGATCAAGAATTTTTTGAGCATTATAAAATTCGTTTTTTTTTTTTGTCCATAAGTGCATAGAACAAGAACTGTGAGTTTTATCTTGTTTTCGGGTTATAATTTGTATTCGCGATATAACGCATGAATAAATGTTTTATTTAAATTATAAGTTTTTAAAATAGCAGATATTTTAAAGAGATATGTATAGAATATTAGAAAATTTTAAAAAAAAGTGCGAAAAACGTATCAAGACAGAAGTAAAAAATTGGATCTTTTGAATAGTAATTTCTCTTACTCTGTGATAGCAGTATTACTAAACTGAAAGATGAAACTTGATTTAGTGAAGAAGCAGTAGTTTAAGGGGAGTCATCACCTGTACGCAAGTCGAAAAGACAGAATTTTCGCTGTTTGTTTGAACTTCTAAAATTTTTTTGGTATTGTTCATTATATATGAAATTTTCAGTATTAGTTCTCTAAACTATATAGATTATGTTCCTTGAACTAATTTTATTACAAGTAAATAAGAATTTTACTTATGAAGTAAGAAGTAAGTGTATTTTCCGAAAATTTCAAATTTAAACTGTGAGCTGATATCCAACAACACTTTCTAAGTTTCAATAATATTTTTTGCATTTTTGTGATGTTAAAACATGAGGTATATTTCTACACCTATTTAAATTAAAAAAAAAACCCCAAAATATTTACTCCAGAACAATCAGATTTTAAATAAAACTGAAAAAACCCATTAAAATTACAAGTTAAATGATATTAATTCATAGTAAATTAATTTTTTAATAAAAAATTTGATGAATTGTTTTGGTAGATTCATTTTACACCTATCTTGAAAATATGAAAGCAATATCTGCAGTAGTATCCTGAATACAGTGCGCGCAAGCATGAAAATGATCATTCCGAGAAAAAAGGCTTTTAAAATTCCCACACTGGCAATGTTTGTAATGGAACTGCTTTTTTCATCTCATAGTTTTTAATGTTATAGTTGGAATATTTTAACGCGGTTTGTTTTAAATTATTCAGAAATGTTCAAATATTCTAAAAATGCAAAAAAAGTAAAATTTTTTGAAGGTTCAAAGGTGATGACTCCCCTTAAAAAGCGGAAAAGGAAATTTTACATATAATTTGATCTTATAAATGTGCGAAGCATGTGCTCCCTGAAAATATTAAAACCAACCTTGATAAACAACACAAGAAATTTCCAAGAAGCAAATCATGTTCCATACCCACCACTCGTGGTTGTCGAGTACCATGTCCTTCCACTCCAGTAAGTTCGAGAGGTCAGATAATTTGCAAAACTTTTTTGAAGTATTCAGTTAAATTTCCAGACACACCTGAAAGGGCTACTGAACAATTCCATAGTTGACCATTTTAAAAGACATCATGATTTGAAATGTAGGTAATCAATGTGAATGCAATATGAATATTTTAAAGATAACTTGACAGAAATAATTTAAAGATAACTTGACAGACACATTACATACAAATGTTGAGCAGTTCAAATTGGAATATTGTTGGGGACCAAATTGGCCTGGACATCTTATATCTTCTTGACCGGCTTTCTGCTGGACACACTACCATTTTCAGTGGATCCCCTCCCATGTTAGGACTGACGCCAATGAAAGGGTCACTTTTTATCGAGGACTGCTTCTGTGGAGTGCGTGGGCCCTTGTGGGGCTCTTACTTTTAGCAAGATTAATTCCCTCAAGAAGACCATCTTGGGAGAAATCCTCCCTACCACCCATGGTATTTTGGAAGAAGTCCGGGTGGGTCTTTCCAGTTCAAGCCTAAAAATCTCGCCCTTCATGACTGGCCATATTGGAGCACTCAATTTTCTGCAGGTTCAGAAGATCTTCCATGAGTGTCGCTGATGCATGGCCTCCCCTGCCCATCTTTTGGCTTCTTTACGTTTTACAAAGGACGAAGGCCTTCGGAACCCTCTATTGTTTTTAGATTTTTTAGAAATTTTAGGTTTCATGGAGATTGTCTAGCCTTGCTAGACAATCTGGGATTAGTAACAGCAACAGATACAAATGAATTTGAACGATAAAATCAACTATACCATTAAGGAAATATGGTAAATTGTAAATGTACTCCTGACGTTTTTAAGAGAAGCTCCCATATGAGACGCTATATAACCATAATGTAACCAAATTAAAGTCCCAGGTTGAACAAATCAAAATTAACACGACCCACACCAGCCAAGTAAATTGTATCATAGAAAAATATATGTGAAAAATATAATTTATTTTCAATTAAATCAAATTAGCTGGTATTATTCAAAAGCGATGCTTCTCAGCTGTGTCTAAAAAAAAGTTTTAAACTCTGAGATAAAGTGTAAGGAAAAATATTGTAGGAAAGGGACATTTTGAAAATGACACTATGAAGTCTGAGTTTCCTCTCTTGGTAATAGAGAGGACTAAATAATACATACGAAAAATTTTGGAATTAAACGGGAGTTTATCTCACAAAATGAAACCATAACAATCCTTGAAGCTACAACGCGAGATATTTTTTTTACAAATATACAACATTTCTTCGTTATAATATTACATTCATGTTAAGTATTATGCGGGTAAAAAGGTAATAGTTCAATTCCCATGAAGTACAGACTTACATTTGTTCCATTATAAATATTAGAAACAACATACTTCATAGTGTATTTCAAGATTCACGATTCAATTTCTGGCACGTATTGCAGTTATAAAAAATAAAAAAAACATAATTTGTTATTTTAAGGATTTATTATATTCCCGTTTGATTATATTTAGCTTCTACACTGCTGTTCATTAAATTTGCAGCCGAAGAAAGAGTTGTTGGATTAACCTGGAATTTGGCAAAAGGATAGATTATCACAGCAGAAGGAAATGATTTAAACCTAAGCTGCATATCTAAATGTGACGTTTGATCTAAACAGGCTCAAATGTTCCTCCGAGGATATAAAAGAGGGACTTGAAAATCATATCCTAAACACTGCGTAAGTGAATTCGATAAGTATTGATCTGCTAGCACGTAAACATGCATTGTAGCAAAACAACTCAATGAATACCGGACAGCATTTGAGAGAATACTTATTGGCTTCAGAGAAGTTGGTACGTCGTATGATGAAATTGCTGCACATGTTAGGCGAATCGCTAGTAGAATTGTGCTTACTTGATGCTAATGGACAAAAAATTATTTGCGTATCCTCGTGACGGATGTGGAATACATATGGTCAGAAAAGAAAGACAGGCATTCTCTGTTACTCATGGCGATAACGGATCGTAAAATTACATCCAAAATGATAGCACAACAAAGGAGGATGGTGGTACATCGGGTCATGTCTACCAGACTTATTAGACGACGATTGCAGCGAGAAGGACTCCTAGCTCGCCATCTATTACTGCTATTTACTTTATAATGTAAAATGTAAACAATAGAAATAAACAAAATTAAAATTCAAGCATAGACTGCTAAATCCTTATAACATAAAACTTATCCTGCAATGAAAACATTTTCAATAGAGGATAGCGCAGAAGCTTCATATCCCCATAATGAAAAAAAAATAAATAATCCAACAGAGATAGATAAAAATAATACTAAAATAGACAAAAAACAAACAGAAATCAAGCACTCTGGGCATCCACGCACCAACGGCAAGATTCTGTATAAGTGCCGGAACTGAACCATAAAACAACAGAGGTAACCGACAGGTCTCGTCATCAGGGAGCCTAACCATGTCAGTTACCTCAAGGGGAACTTTCCGAATAGGATGCAGGTAAGCCCAAAAGACATCCCAAGGCCCCGAGTCCCCCAAAGAAGCAATCAGTCAAGAAGAAAATGAAAAGACAAACACAGCTTACAGTATGGGCTCAACGCACCTTACATGCAAGCACACAAAAATCCTAATGCAAAGTAAACGATGCGTACGCACCCCAATTCCGTAAGTGACGGTTATGGCGAAACAGCAGCCAATTCTATCCTAAAGGTTACGTCATTGTAACATTACTATAGCTCCACCGACCCCATTACAAGTTAACCAAATGAAAACACAAATACTGTTCTAAACATCTTTAAAAATTCCTGAGTCTAAATGCCATTTTTTTAAAACTTTCAAATTGCCGAAATTTTTAGGGAAATCGTTTTTTCTTAAGTTTTCCTCAAATGCAGCATGTAGCATTTTCGAAAGTATTGTTTATCGGGGTGCATGGAGGAAATTTGCATATGACAGAGGTTAGACACCAATCACAGAACGCCATTCGCCAGATATTTAGGGTAGAAAACTGATAAAAAGCTCCCTGATCGTGTTTTTGTTAGACATTTGCAGAGCTGTTTTTTTTTTGTGTGTGCATAACGGGTCCGTTTTTGTGATACACGTACCGTTCCAACGCTCTTTAGGGTTTTCGCATGCTATGAGCATTTTGCGACGGGAAAAATTGGGCGTTGCCACTTCAAAATTTCAAGTTTCTATACCTATAACCGTAACCGTAAGGTGCACTGTACCGCCGTTCTTAGAATCCCGAGCTCATACATCTGAATAACTATATCTGAAATCTCATCTCGATAGGTTGAACGGAACGGCCGCTAGAGGTCCATATATCGTTTTTGTAGGCCGTTCACAGAGCTGTTTTTTGTGCCTGCATAACGCGTCCCTTTTTTTGTGATACACGTACCGTTCCAACGCTCTTTAGACTTTTCTCATACGCTGAGCATTTTGCGATGGGAAAAATGGGTGTTGCCATTTGAAAATTTCGAGTTTCTCTATAACCGTAACCTTGAGCACTACTTGGTTGTCGTTCACAGAATCTCGAGTTCATACCTCTGAATAACTATATCTGAAATCTCATCTCGATCGGTTGAAGGGAACAGCCGCTAGAGGTCCATATATCGGCAAAGTTTCTTTATGACCACCCGGAATATACTATATATTATTGTTATTACTATTATTATTATTATGCTATGTACGCCTGCATGAATTTTCTTGGTATTCAATTATCCCTGTAAAAGAAAGATGGATGATCCTATAAGTGCGTAAATATGAATGAAGTATTCGGATAAGTTTTATATCAATAAATACGAATGGATTATTTTCAGCGTAGAATTATTAACCTGTGCTATTACCATCAAGCGAAATGTATAAACAGCTATCTATATTTTTTCTTTCATTCACAAG
Organism: Dolomedes plantarius; assembly: GCA_907164885.2. Lineage (NCBI taxonomy): Eukaryota > Metazoa > Arthropoda > Arachnida > Araneae > Dolomedidae > Dolomedes > Dolomedes plantarius. The sequence continues at coordinate 160,177,119 of OU015495.1, read as the reverse complement.
CGTAATAAAAATTTAAATTAAAAAGGAGACAAATTTATATAAATACAATTAGGCATGAAGAACAAAATAATCAAAACAATAAATATAATAATAATTAATAAAATAATATTATCGTAACAAAATAGATAATAATATTAAAATATTGACGATAAGAAATGTTTAATCATCGAAACAGAATGGAATATAATTTGTCTCCTTTAAAAATAACTGTATAACTAAAGCAAATTATTTTATACCTTCGAAATTAATTATCTCGTTGTCTATTAGCACATTTTCATAAGCCTATTATAAGAATAGTTGTGACTAAAAATTTAGTAATATGTAACAACATTTTATATATATGTTACAATTACGTTTTTTATTCATGTTTTTAAGACAGTTATTGAGCGAAGAATCAAAAATGAGGTAAAATACAAACTTAGTTCATAAAAAAACTTTAATCTATTTCAAACAAATAGGAAATCTCTTTATATTATAATATTATTTCCCAGCGCATATTAATTGAAACATGAATAGTATTGTAATGATGTTTTAAACATAAAGTATTAGAAAAAACAATAACTGGTCTATAGAAATTTTCATCCAATATGTAGGCATTAATATTTGTATTCTTTTCTAAGAAGTAATCTTTCATCTCTGACTTGCAGTGCAAAACGCATTGTCGTCTAAGTGTATGTGCCCTCTAACATGTAAAACTCTTTTATATAATTCTATTTTTAAGGTAAACTATATAAAATATTCTTCACATTAAAGATTTTATTGAATTGGAGTTAATACCTTTTCGTACATTTGTAAAACCGAATATTATATTTTAATACTTACAACTATGAAAGGCTTGTTTTAAAAACCCCATTGAATGAAACTTTCATGTTCAGACGATTTTTTAAAAAGGTTACTTAGAAGACGCACTTAACTCTCTGATTTTGGAGTTTTTAAATGTGTAAAGGATATTTATTGTTTGTTCTTGAATCAGAATTTATAACTTATTCTTTATGTCAAAGACCAGAGTAAAGTGTTCCAACTGTAAATCTGCAAATTGATCGATTTATTACATGGATTTCAGAAATAGCTCCGAATTCCAACACTCCACGCCTCGTAAAGCGCATTCCATTTAAAACTTATTCGAAACAAAGTCCAGCAAAAGAGAGAGAGAAAGGATAGAATTTTTCCATTGATTACTCTTTCCTTGCATTTTCTAACTTTCGAATCCAAATAGTCGAACATTAGACCCTCCACTTCGAGAGCCGAGAAGTCATTTAAAATTCTGCAGGATGAAAATTCCCTCTGAAAGGGAAATGCTATTAAAGTTGATTGGTTCCTTTTGCAGTAATAACCACATGCTTTTCTTCTAGAAAATCTTTACATGCAATAAACAGGGTTAGATTTTTGGAGGTTCTTCTGAAAAGAATTCCCTAACTTCTGTTTTTTTTTAATCGAAGGGGGAAAAAACGAAGAATTTCTGACTTTAACTCAATCGATCACCAAATATCATAAATAAAAGTGAAGTTATTTTACTGTGTGTATAATCATGTATAATTTGGCTTATCTTTTTATCCATTTTAGCATTTATAAATAAAGTTTACGGACATGTCTTGTTATATATTTTGCATCTGTTTTTAAAGCTATTACTTTAAAACCAGAGATTAGAAGTGTGCACATTCCGACAATTATTAAGGGAATTCGTTATATTACCAGACAATATCTCGACAAACACAGTAGTAGATTCGAACGTTTGAATTTTGAAAACATCCACAGATGGAAAAATATATTTATCGGATTACAGAAGCTAAAGTTGTGAAATTTTTACCCCAAGGAACAATTAAGCCCCTAAACCCCATCAGAACAAACTCTTGAAATGTAATTGATGACTAAATTGATTTTATTGGAATACCTCTCAGAACTACAATAGTTCAGTCGACCTAAGAGGAAGGAAACATAATTGCAAGATATTATAGTCACACCGTCTGTGGAACGAATGCTCATTGTTTAAAAGTCCATAGCTAGTACAGAGAATAAGCTACTTGAACCGTTCCTCCAGTAAAGTTGTTGTAGGAAATAAAAAGTCTCCAGTAAGTTTCTAGCAATACCAGGGCCCGATTATGAACACTGGGGGCCCCTGGAAAAATGCTATTTGGGGATCCTTCTTACGAAAATTTATAAAAATAAGAACTATCCATGGACTATACTATTAGAAGTACTAGGTGCCTACACCAAGCGTGTGAGGAAAAGTTGTTAAAAATCAGGATAAAAAAAATCGTATGATTTAAATTTTGATTCAAATAACGATTTAACCGAAACAACCCTGCATGTGAGTCCTATATTTGCCTATTACAGTGTATGGCTGATAAGATGAAGCATTCATAAACATGGTTCACATCAAATTGAAAACGCCCTTTACCTTCTGCTGTACGTCTGATACAACGTGATAGTTTAACATTTTCCCTAAAGCAGAAAGCGAAATTAAAAACTTTCACTTATCTGGCACCCTATCTATTTTAGTGTTGAGAAACATCGTTAAAGAGATTTTGCACGTTAAAGATGATAGTTTTGGGGGCCCCTAGCATTAGGGGGCCCTGGGCAAAGTCTCGAATTGCCCATGCGATAAAAAGGCCCTGAGCAATACAACAAAAGCCGTTGTAAGGTAGCATACTCGTAAATCACATGGTGTTATCAGCAATATGCTGCTTTATTGATGTCTAGTTTAAAATCCAAACTACGGAGAGCTTGTGATTAGTCTTGGAGAAATAGCACCTCACGCATTTAAGCGTTGTTGGTTGATCAAAATATAAGACAAAAGTTTATAAGACAAAGGGAATTCGAAACTTACATCATCCGGTTCCCCACTCCGAGAATTATCGACCGAAATATATCTGAAGACTGGTCTCGCCATAGCAATCCCGCCGGCCCGAAAGGATCCGCAGGGCAGGCACCTTAAACTAGTCCTAGTTTATCCAAGTCCAGTTCAGATAGCTACCCCATTCGCTCTCGACCTCCACGTGCCAGAGCATCAACAGAGCCAATCCGAAATTAAGTTGTCCGTGTCAATGTACATGAATTACATATTAAATTAATTTTCCCATTTTAAGTCCGCAGCCCTCATCCCACTTTATTAACTTATACAGTTACAACTGAAATCCTGCACTGATCGTGCAGGCAAACAAAACATAAACATGCATAATAAATTATTACAAATCAAAATCAGAAACTAGAGTAACAATGGAAGATGCACCAACAATAACAATTAATGTCCAACTTTAAACGTCCCATGGTCAGTTCTGCTGAAAAGCTTTTTCACCTCATGTAAATACCTCGGACAGCTGGTGTCCGTAGGTAAGTGGTTAGCTACAACTTGTAGCATCTCCTTATCAAATGTGTCATCTTTATCAAAATAATGGTAACAATTCGCACACTCTGGTTTTTCCTTACAGTCTTTCATATTTTCATGCATCTTTCAACACCTCATACAGGTTTTCCTAAATTGGCAGACCTTCGTTATATGTCCATAGCTCCAACAGTTGTAACAAATGATCGGTCGTAAGTATTCTTTCGTGCTGAATCTTTCAGAGTCTATCTTTACCTTCTTAATTCCTTCGATTTTCTTATATGACTCTCCCTTTACAGTGAAAATCTAATTATCGCCAGACCTCGACTCATACCTCTTAACTACATTCAAATCACTTTCTTTGAATTCATCATTTTGCGCCAATAACTTTCTTTCAAAAACATCTATTTCATAAACTTCCTTAACACCAAATATCACAAAGTGAGGGCGTCTTTTCTTTGGCTTTTCAATTTTATAGTTACTTTCGATCTTATCAATAGCTTTAAACTCACTTATTAACTTATCTAAGTCTTCTTCATTTTCTGTCCCAATGACCACTCCTCCTCTGTCAATTCTTCGACAGGCTTTAATGCCTATCTTGAGTTCGTCCGGTTTAATAAGTTCTTGCAGTTGTCCTTTCGTAGTGTCGGAAGTCTGGTCTGCCTTTGGCAAGATCTTAGCCACAAACTCCCTCATTCCTTTCCCATCATCAATTTTTCCTTAGTCGGCTTTTTAGCTACATCAGCATAGCTTTCTGCTTTGCTTTTTTCAAGCACACTATTTTGCTCTATGACATACATAATCAAGTTTCTTTGTTCCTTGATAACATCTAGTATTCCCATAATATTATTAGATAATTCACTTTTTACTTCTGGGTTCCATCTGTACGCACTTATCATATCATTTGATTTCTTATACTTTTCATTAGCAATTTTATCAAATTCGTCACAGGCCTCTACTGGACTTAGTCTCTTTTTCTCCATCGTAAATAAATAATTAAACTATCTTCTTCCCCAGCCTCCGGCGTTAGCAGGTAGTCAATTGACTACCCCCCAGGGCCCACCACGAGGAGGTGCCGGTAGACTTAAGCTATCACACCAAATTCTCTCACTTAACAAACAACCTTTAACTATTATACAACACCGGTCGTTTATCTTTCAAGTAACAATACAATCTCTCTCTATTGATAGCATGGGGAGGGCCCATAAGACTGAGGGAAACTTAAGTATTTGAAAAAGAGCATAAAAATCCAGCTACAGATTTATAAGTACGTATATATACTTGCAAAAATGATTACTTTCTTCGTAATATGTTTGTTTTGTTATTTGTAGCGTGTTTAATAGTAATAAATAGCGATTTAGAAGTCATTTCACCCACATTTTGAAACTACCTAAAAATCGTAAATCATTGATACTGAAAGTATGTCTGTACACAGTAGTTCTTGAATATATGAGTCCAGTCCAGCTAGAAAATTTGGCTTTAAGATACCGCCATTACATATTATGTACTGTCTGAGAAAATTAATTCCCCCTCCCCTCGTTCAGACTACCGCTTATATATACCAGGGAAATGTCACCCCACATATGATATGAATTTAAATGTCCATTTCAGGAATCGAAGTTGCCAAATAAGTGAATGCCGACTTTGAAATACTTAATGATGTGGAATCTTCAAGTATTCATATCATCTATATTTATGGTTTGCCATTATCATACGATTTCAAATGTCATGATTAAAAAGTTACAAAAAGTATAAAAGTTACTTTCAAAGTCATAGGGCTTTCAATTAACCACATACATAAATATGAGGTGTTCCTTAATGAACTGAAATTTCTAAAATCGAGCAATCTGTGAAGTTTAGAATTTCGTGACGTTAAAGTTTATTCAACAAATATAACGATTGAGAACTACTAATTAATACAGTATAATATAGGGTGGTTATAAAAAATTTTGCTGATATATGGAAATCTAGCCGCTGTTCCATTCAACCGATCGAGATGAGATTTCAGATGTAGTTATTCAGATGCATGAGCTCGGGATTCTGTGAACGGCAACCAATTGGCGCTCATGGTTACGGTTATAGGTACAGAAACTCGAAATTTTCGAATGGCAACGACAACTTTTTCTAATGTCAAAATGCTCAGCGCATGCGAAAACCCTCAAAATCGTTGGAACGATACATGTATCTCAAAAAAAAACAGACGCGTTATGTACGCACAAAATCCAACTCTGTGAACGGCCTGTGATGAGATCGATGTGGAAAATGTGCAATCCATATAAAAGTTTTCTCTTGTCCAATCTGTGTTCTCATCAGTGATTGGTGTCTTGCCTCAGTCATATGCAAATTTCCTCCGTGCGCCCCCGATCATGTTTTTGTTGGCCGTTCGCAGAGCTGCTTTTTGTGCGTGAATAACGCGTCCGTTTTTTGTGATACACGTATCGTTCCGACGCATTTAGGGTTTTCGCATGCGCTGAGAATTTTGAGACGGGAAAAAATGGGCATTGCCATTTGCAAATTTCGAGTTTCTGTTCCTATAACCGCAACCGTGAGAACCACTTGGTTGCCGTTCACAGAATCCCGAGCTTATACCTCTGAATAACTATGTCTGAAATCTCATCTCAATCGGTTGAACGGTACAGCCGTTACATGTCCATATATGGCAAAGTTTTTTTTTATGACTCCCTGTACATGAAAGTCATTATGTGTTTTTACCATTAGTGAAAATTATAAAACGAAGATTTGTTTCTGAAGATGAAAAATGCATGCAGTTCAATGAAACATTTTATAATGTACAGAAATTTATCAGTTTGAAAGAAAAAAATAAAATAGAAAATAAGACTAAACTGGTAAAATATATAAAAGTAAATGAAGACTATTATTATGTAAGAATGCTTGTGAAGCATGAAACATATGCTGTTTGTTACCTAATAGGGTACAGTCGGGACAAAATTTTACCTTTTACAGGGACAGAAACACACATCATCCCAATTGCCCAGAAACAATCCAATTGCCCAATGTCCACAATCCCAATTGCCCACACTCAATGCTCTTCGCCTAACTATTAATTATTTGGAAAGAAGAACTGTTAATTATTTTAAAACTATTTCCCTTCCTTTTATTTTTTATTGTGGGTTTTATTAAGAAGTTGTGCATTCTATTCATGCATTTTCCGCAAGTTTCATGTAACTTGTAAATTATTACGCTTGCTTATATTAAGTTGTGAATAAATATACATTGTTTCCAGCTTTTAAGGAATTGCTCCAAAAGTTATGGTTATAACTTCTTGATAGGAGCTTATCTTTTATGCAGCCTCTGCATAAATGAATTTCCATATGCACTTTCTCCGTATGACTAATATGCGTAAAAGTTCAGGAAATACTCTTAAAAGGGAATGGGAATGCTTTTTCATTGCGTGAGGGAAGAGGTTTGCGTGAACAAAAGAATTTTCTTTTCTAACGATATTCTTAAAACAAAGTGAAACATATATAAATTCTCCTCCGTACAGAAAACGTACGAACAACTCTTGGTTAAATTTGTCATCTGATTTAACTATTAAAGTAAGGAAACATTACGAAGCCTGGTTGTAATTCCTAGATTTATTTCTTGTAGTGTTGAATTCGTGTCTAATTTTTAAGACAAAACTAACTTTTGTAATACTTTTGACAGCATTTTCAAATAGATGAACGTTCAAATGCGTAAACGTATTTAGTTTGTTACTGAATACATCACAGATATTAAAGTTTGAGTTCCATGGATGTTTATAATATGAAGTTATTCCAACAATAACTTAAGCACCTTAATATTTTCAAAATATTCAAATTTAATATATTAATTAGAAATATATTCAATCATTTTAAATCCTAATGCCATGATTGTAATTGATTAAAAATAGTAGTTTCTAATTTAAAGTTTTATAGTGTTAAAATTTATACATACATATATATATATATATATATATATGTGTGTGTGTGTGTGTGTGTGTGTGTGTGTGTGTGTGTGTGTGTGTATGTATGTATGTGTGTAAAGGTCATTCTATCCACGACTACCAGATAGCGGCACCTGATGCAAAGGACTTTCATCTTGAACCGTAACTGATTTAAAAAACCGTAACTGTTTAAAGCTTCCCAAAAAGACGTAAGATGATGTGGTGCGAGCAAGCGGTTAAGTAGCAACGACGCGTAGATCCCGAAAAGGCGTTATAACGTGGCACTAACGCTGTTATTGTTCGTTAGCAAGATGTCTTCCATGTAATATGTTCAACGACGAATATGTTTCGTCTGTGTTAGCTTGTACTTGTTTCAATTAAATTATTGGGTTTTGTTAGCTTTTGATTTATTCCACTAACTTGACACACCCACATCTCCTTTACACACACACACACAAACAAACAAACAAACACACACACACACACACACACACACACATATATATATATATATATACACTGCTGGCCACTGTAAAGGCAACACCCTGAAGGAAACATGCAAATAACATGAAATATGAAATTTACAACATGCATTAGCGGAGGTGAGATATGCAAATGATTAAAATTTCAGCGCAGACGCACATGACGCGCGCCTGTGGCGCCACTTCAAAGCGCTATTTAAGGCTTGGAGATTTCGACGATTTCAAGTTCGGCAATTGAGTTTTTCTTGTGGTTTTTTCAAAAAAACGATCAATTATGCCTCGTCGAAAACAGCAATCATCTTTTGATCAAGTATCCGAGTTCGACAGAGGAAGAATAGTGGCCTACCGAGATTGTGGATTATCTTTCAGGGAAATCGGTAGTCGTGTTGGACGAAACCAAACAACTGTAATGCGGATATGTGATCGTTGGATGCAGGAGGGTACGACGGATCGGCGTGTTCGATCGCATCCACCTCAGCGCACCACTTCACGTGATGTAAGGCAAATTGTGCGCATGGCAGTGACGGATCGCTCAGTCACATCACGAACCATAGCACAGCACATGCAGTCTGTAACGTGTCATCCAGTGTCTGCGCGTACCATTCGACGCCGTTTACAGCAGAGTGGTCTGTCCGCAAGACGTCCATTGCTTTGTCTACACTTGACGCAGAACCACAGACGTCTCTGCCGCCAATGGTGCGATAACAGAAGGATGTGGACGGCAGAATGGAATGAAATTGTCTTTACTGACGAGTCACGCTTCTGTCTACAACACCACGATGGTCGCATTCGAGTCTGGAGTCACCGTGAAGAGAGGATGTTGGTATTATGGTATGGGGAGGTATTGGATATCACTCTCGCACACCTCTAGTACGCATTGCCGGTACTTTAAACAGCCAGCGCTACATCTCCGAGGTGTGGGAGCCAGTTGTTCTTCCTTACCTTCAGGGATTGCCCACAGCCATATTTCAACAGGATAATGCGCGACCACACGTGGCACGCATTGTCCAACGGTTCTTCGTCAATCGCCAGATTGAATTGCTTCCTTGGCGGCCTCGCTCCCCGGATCTTTCGCCGATAGAAAACGTGGTCCATGGTTGCTCTACGATTGACCCAGATTCCATCCCCAGCTGCCACAGCAGATCAACTTTGGCAACGTGTGGAATCTGCTTGGTCTGCTGTACCCCAAGAACTCATCCAAAGTCTCTTTGAATCAATGCAGAGGCGTGTGGCAGCGGTGATCTCCAACAATGGCGGCTACTCTGGCTACTGATTTTGGCAGGAACCACACTTCACAGAAGTCTATAAATTTAATCATTTGATACTTGGTCACCATGTTATCTACAAAATAAATTTTGTTGTGATATCTTTTGTCTTTCTTGGTGTTGCAATTTGGGTGGCCAGCAGTATATATATATATATATACTTGGTCATATACTTGATCATTTGATACTTGGTCACCATGTTATCTACAAAATAAATTTTGTTGTGATATCTTTTGTCTTTCTTGGTGTTGCAATTTGGGTGGCCAGCAGTATATATATATATATATATATATATATATATATGTATATATTACCTACCTCGGAAATCTAAAAACATACAGGTAAAATAAATTTATAGATTTAAGATCTTTCAACGATACACATAAATGCCTTGTAAGCATTTCTATATATTTTTTTATAATTTGTTTTTCAGCACTGAATATCTTTAAAGGACATTTATTTATCTATACGAAAAACAAGAAAATAGTATTAAAAACATTTGAGAAAATTTAGAATATATTGGCGTACCTGCTAGAAACAGTTTATATTTTACTTTCATCTGTGCATGATCGTCATACTTTTTTAAAATTAAGGCATATCAAGCAAAAATAATTTGACACATCTTGATGACAGAAATGAATGTTTTTTTTTTCATTTCATAATCTGAATTTAGGAAAGCATATCTAATTTCTCTTTTAACTTCCCAAAAGGAATTCAAATTAGTTTTATGCACAACTGGCTTTTATAAATGTGGATTTTATAAAATTATATTCAACATGCACCAAAAGGTTTATTTACGGAAATATTACCAAAATTTAAAACAGATTATCAGGTAATTGAAAAACAAATAAAAATATGTTAGAAAGTTGCATCAATAAGATAATTTTTATGGAAATATTCTAACCTTGTTAAGTTTTTAGATTATTTATTCACATTCAAAAAATTATGTTTTTCTGAATAGATGTTCTTTAGATTTGTTTTCTACAAATATACGTTAAAAGCCACGACTGTGTTCCGTGAAGATGGAGTTTAAAAATATTTTTTCTTCCATAAATGGTCTTATGATATATATTTAGCTCATAGGTTTATAAATCATATAACGTGATATTATATACTTCTGTACTATACAGATGAGAGGCACGCCAGAATGACTCCTCAGACGGAAGCAACACTCGTTACTAAAAGGAAGGCCCCCCCCCACTGTTCTTGTGTCCAATTCTTGCGGTTTATGGTGTACTGCACACGGCGTCGCCGATGGCCATGTGATAACGGTACACAATGTACCGACCGGCAGGCAACCAAACTACCTCAAAGGAGTAGTTTGGCCAATGTAAACCACGAAACCTAGCGTCCAGATGTGCTCTGCAACTGCTTTGCATTGGCTGTCACTCTCTGCCGACAGTCTCTCTTAGCCTATACATCGATAAATCGATAAAGTGGCTATTGGCGGTCGTTGGTTTTCGCTGCTGACCACCCTCAGCTCTTTGTATAGCTTCACCTATCGTTTGGAATGCCGTCCATACTCATCAGACGACAATATGGGTGACAGTGAAGTTGGGGCCAACATCCTTCAAACTTCGCCAGTCCTCTAGCTTCCCAATGATTCAAAATCGTCAAAAAATCCTCAAAATGTGTCCTAATGGTCATTTCGTGGTCTGCAGTACGGGGGGGGGGGGAACTCACTGAATATCTGAAACGATCAAACGCTCCTTTTGAAAGTTTGGAGAGTATTCCTTGACTTCTGTCTTTATCGTTTATTCGCTATGGCGCCACACTATGACGTATCCATTTATAGAATGTGCAACAGTGCTAACTACGAGCATAGTAATGAAGCAGGAGGAATATCCATTTGAGAGATATTAACATAAAACTTCTTTTGTACAGGTTAAATTGTTTTTGCTATTTAATATGTAGTTCTTGGGGTTTCACACTGGCTAATTTCGGATATATTTTGTTCAAATTTGTATGTTCGCTACAAAACAGAAATCATCATAAACGATCATTAATTTTTTGTTGAAATCAAGGCAATGGGTATTTCCTTTTATGTTTTACCATGGAATAATGTTTCATAAAGAGATGGTTTCAAGAAGAAATATATATATTCCATATGCTGAAACGCGTTTTCTGTGAACACAAATGCATTGCGATTAAAAATTTATTTATATATAATTACCCTATTCATGTATGATATGATATTAAAATTATATTGAATTTGAAATTTCCGACATTTGTTTACTTTGTTTTAAGTAAATTCTCTAGGCATAAAATTATGTAAAAGATAAAACTTGAAATGATCTAACCTGAATTAAGTGTGCCGCTATAAGCTTTCGCATCAGCAGATTTCTCTTACTACGGTCAGATGAATGCTTTTTCGTTGCGTGATCTACATTTATTCACCGTTCGCGTGAACGGAAGTATTTACTTTTCCCCTCCAGGAAACTTTCAAAATATGTAAAGTAAAGATGAACAGAGATGTATTTCGCAACATTTTTAACTAGTTTATTTACTGTAGATTCAAATTTAATCGTTGAAACACGTGTGCTGTTAAAAAAGCATACATGCTTCGGGCGGATTAATTTTCCATTGCGTTCTGTTTGGGAGTTAATGCTTATATTTGAAAACTCCCAATTCTAGCTCCTGTAAAAGTAGAAGTGCAGAACATAAATTATTATCCTTTAAAGAATATTCTTAATATTTGTCGAATATGAGATGAAAAGAATGTTTGTGTAATGAAGAAGGGCAAGAATACAGAATCAAATATAAATGCCCCACAACCGTCGTAGCGTTTGAGAGGGATTTTTCCATTACCTAGTTTGAAATAGGAAAACTAAATCAAACGAAATATTTTTTAAGCTGACAGTTAGTAACGGAAAAATCAGGTTTAAATTCCGAGTCGGCTAGATATCAATACAGTTTGCTTATATTATATTAAAATGCATGGGGAAAAACTTTAATCTAATAAGATTTTCGCATTATTAAATTATTCAATTCTTATAGTATTAGACACGAGGTTCAGAGACTCAGGTTCAAACACGGTTCAGGCAAACGGACATTACAAGAACTGCTTTATAGTTAGAATTTATCGAAATATATCACTAATGCAACCGGAAAAATATAAGTCAAATTATAATTTCCGTAACACGCGTTTTATAAATTTAAAAACTGTTTTTGTTTGTGCTTATAAAAACGTTGACTCAAAATGTGTATGAATAAATAAAAGAAAATATAATCAAACTGAAATAAACTCTGTCACAAAAATATATATGCCCACAGAAGAAAATGAGCTACTATCACTAAACTTAATATGTATGTGATGTATGACGAGATAAGCAAATGATTACAAATTCAGAAGAACAGACCGTATTATTAAGAAGATATGGCATGAAAAAGGTTACAAATCAGTAAGTAGTAAATCCACCTCTGTCAGCTATACAAGCTGAAACACGGCGTGGCATCGAATCAGTGAGATCACCTATGACCTCCTAGGAAAGATGATGCCATAATTTTTGCAACTGGACAGTTAATTCACCAGTATTCCGGTACGGCTGCAGTTGATTCCAAACACGTCGCAGATGTGCTCTATTGGTGAGAGGTCTGGTGCCTTGACAGGCCATGGGAGTACGTCATATCCTTGAAGACATTGTTGGGAGAGTCGTGCAGTATGTGGACGAGTGTTGTTTTGCTGATAAATGTCACATAGATGACTCGATAGCATAGGCAGTACAACTGGCGTTAAAATCTCGTCAACGTAACAGCCTGCCGTCAAAGTGTGACGGCTGGAGGTGATCGTGTATCCCAACTACCATATCGCAACTACCATATCCCTCCGACCGAGGTCAGAGACATCTCAAGTTACAATACTGTCCATCCAAGTCGACAGATTTGTTTGAATAACCCTATGGCACGAGCAATCATGCTTTTAAACTCTCCCAGCTGCGCATCTCATATGCGCATAGCGTCTTGCCCTTGTCTCATTGGCGTCGAAATTTTAATCATTTGCATATCTCTTACCCGACTACATTCCTGCCAAGTTTCGATAGTAGATCGATTTCTTCTGGGTGCATATATTTTTTGTGACATAGTGTATTAGATAATCGAAACGCATTTTCCCCTGCCTCAGAAATCTTTGTAAAATAACAGAAAACATTTTCTTGAACAGTATAAAATTCTATTAGTACCATAAATACCATATATATAATGATAATTTCAAATGTTTCATGCTTCTGCATTGTTGTTTTTAGAACTACACGTAACATTTGAAAACTATTTCTGGTATTTATTGTATTTGGAAGAATTAGTTTAATACTTAGGAAAACACTGGAAAAGTATATTTTAGAGTAATTTTAATTACTATTGCATACAAATTAACAAAAAAGGAATGCCCCACATGGACTAACAGAGAAGAGAAATTTCGTTTGTTTGTTTTTTGATAAAATAAATTTTCTTGATGTTTGAAGTTTCGGAAGAAAGATTCATAAAGCAAAGTGCAACTTATTTATTAAGTACGGTATGTTGTACAATTTGATAGCTAATAAGGATTTCATATTTTTTAAATATGACGTAACATCTGTTAAGCAATACAATTAATCCGTGTGACGGATGGGATTCTCACTCGTTATTTCATTCTATTGTCTTTTGGAGTATATTCCTGATTGATTTTTCGGAAGAATTTTCTAGAGCCACATTGTGTTTCTCTTGAATGCACCAAATTTATGAAATAATCATGAATTTATCGATAATGTCTTTCTACCATTTATGTTGTTACATTCCCACCAACTTATCTCGCCATTGCTGAATATAAAAGACCATGTTCCAGTAACACAACAGTCTTGGAAGTAATCCTGGTTGCTCAGTCACTACTTTTCCTGGATAAAACTGTTTTTTTTCATGTTTTAAACCGTCAATAGCGATAAAAATTCACACAAACACCCAACCGTAATTTCACTTAAGTAACAGACCTTGTTCTGCAAATTGACACTTCCGAACTGACCTTTCCCACCGTCGAACATGACCTTTCACCCGCTCATAAACGACAGCTGACCATAGGTCCTCAAACGGCAATTCCGATTGGCTGGTTGTAGCTATTACTAGAATCCGCTTCTTGAATCTCACGCATCTTTGCTTCTTTGTATGACTGAAAGTAGCATAACTTCCCTTGTAATGCAAATATTTGACCACTGTTTATTGTGTTGAAATTAGCATTAAATATCCTTTCTTTTGATATATGAATCATTGCACCTCGCGAAGTGTAACAGTTTCTATAAGCATTTAAAGTTGAAAAATTTACTGCTTGAAAGATTTACTGCTCAGTTTTTCGAAATTTTGAACTTGTCTCATTTAAAGTAAACCCCTATACTGGCGATACACCGTTAACAACATTTTTTTTTTCTTTTTCAAACGCGTCCTGGATAGCAATTACTGTGATGCCACTCAGTTCTCTTATGACATTTTGCCGGATCTCCTCTTTGATCTAGAAACGACGTCCTTTCTATTTTTTTATGTTTGGGAAACATAATAAAGACTTATAGCCATAATCCAACGTCTCATATCCTTTTGTGATGTTATTAGGACAGTTTTTATTACTATTTTCATTGACAAACAGCTCCCGACTAATGTAAACATGATTCAATTTCTAATTATCACGCGACAATTGCAGCACGAAATTTTGCTCTAACACGACACATCTGAATTTTTTTAATCAAAATTTGGTGAGAAGAACTTCGCTGATGCCCACTTCATCGTCAACTTTTCGGGCAGTTAAACGACTATTCCTATGAATTACAAAAGGACCACTCTCGACATTGTCGTTGTCTATTTATTCGATAGGCTATCCTGTCAACTGACATTCTGCTCTCTTCAAAAAGCTTAAACACTCCCAGCACTACTTTTTGCTCATACAGTCCTGCGTCTATGCTTGGTCAAGCAGTCTAAATATCTGTGTAAAAATTTGAGTAGGTTAACAGAAAATATTCTCGCACACTTATGTTGTTCTTCAATCTCTTAATTTTCACAATGTCGCAAATCCGAAAATCAGCTTGTGCACAAGCTCAGTTCAACGAGTGTATCTCGACAAGTAATTATCATAGTGTGACAGGAGAAATAGCTATTTGTTGTTAAAACCTATTGTTCGGTTTTTTTAACACTCCTTAATTGTTTATATATATATATATATATATATATATATATATATATATATATATATATATATATATATATATATATATATATATATATATATATATGTATATATATATATGACACGCCCGCTACTCACCCTCTCCCGTTACGTCGTCTTAAATCCAAACTTACTCTTTCTGAATCGATCTATACATAATTATTATAGCAGTCAATGAGTTAAAAGACTGGTGGCAAAGAACTACAATTAATACATCCGACATATTTTATTTTCCCAATAATTTCCTACCTGATTAAATCTGTAAATTTTATCAAGAACTCATCAAACTCCCGCGTGACGCTTGACTGTCTTAATCAAGAATTTCCCGCCGTCTGATTAAAACGCTATTGTTTTTTACCAGCTAAAGCCATCGCGCATGCGTATGACGTTTGAACCGAAGATGAACCATGGGCGTTACCACGGATGTCAATCAAATCCATCGAAAATCCCAGGGATTCCCCTCTTTCTCCAAGATTTGAACCAAGATATGAGAATAGTGGCGAATTACACCACGACAATAAATTAATTACTAAGCCTTCTTTAAATTTAGAGTAATCATTTCCCCACTAAATCCTTGACTGACACACACACACACACACACACACACATATATATATATATATATATATATATATATATATATATATATATATCAAACCAGATTAAAATGATCTGGAAAAACTATTTCTTTATTTTACATCAGAGTGATTTCATATGAGGCTTTATTCTCAGTGAAAGAAAGGATTAGTTTTTTAATTAATTAATTTCATTTCCGAGAATTTATGCTTCTTTAACACAATCTGTTAATGTTTCAGTTAATTTTATGTAATATTGTAAAGTTCTGTTTTTCTTTTACTAAAAATCAAAAACCTATAATTCTCTCAGATTCTCCCTCTGCCATTCATGCTGCAGCAAATCAAAATAAACCTCCTTCATACATAAAAATTATAAGAAAGTAGAAGAATAATCAAATCTATGACTAATTCTTAAAAAAAGTTTTGTCTTGTAATGGATGCCATCTCACTGCAGCATACCAGGAAATGAGGCGGCAGATTTATTAGTGAACAAAGGAACTTCAATATTCTTCTGTGCACGTAATAAAATTCTTAATAAAATTACATGTAAGATTATAAAGGAGAAAATGAATGCTTCTTTTATCTTCGCCCTCCAAAATCGTATTAAAAATAAAGTCTGGAGCAAGTCCCTGAGTGGTCTTCCCGATGGCCCACGTGAAATTGCAGTGGCTGCTTTCAGGATTGCAACCAGATACGACTGTCTGGCTGTGTACAGGTAGCCCACCTACAGCTCGGCATCTTACAACACGATTTCACTCTAACACGATAAGATAAATTGCGGGAACCCTCGTATAACACTGCAACCTGTAACATTGTTTCGCTCTAACACGATAAAAAAAAATTTCGAGAATCTTTGTACAACACTGTATTTTTATAGCACTAGATAACATAATTTTTGTTTAAGGGGATGGTGGACTTTCAAATTACCAAAAATCGAGCAAAAATTGGAATTTTTTGGGGGGGTGTATTAATATTTTAAAAACACGTAAATATTGGAATGAAATGCATTTAAAATGTGTAGTGAAAAGAAAAATGAAAAATTGATGGCTTTAGAGTAGTAAGTATTAAAGGTAGATAAAAAATTATCTTTTAAATGACTTTTTCTCAAAATGAGAAATTTCCAGATTTGCAAGTCTTTAAAATGCTCCTCGCGTCATAATTTTTGACGAAATT
This sequence comes from Dolomedes plantarius, assembly GCA_907164885.2. Lineage (NCBI taxonomy): Eukaryota > Metazoa > Arthropoda > Arachnida > Araneae > Dolomedidae > Dolomedes > Dolomedes plantarius. Next base: position 160,160,202 of record OU015495.1, on the reverse strand, counting down.
TTATGAAATTTATAATAAAGATTCCTGTAATACATCAAAATAAAGTTATGTATCCATTTTAGGATTCGAGGTCATTTAGGTTATAAAAGTTTAACTTTAGTGTAGAAAAGTACAAAAATTTCGCGAAAATTCAGAGTACAAGCATAAAAATATTTTCTAAAAATTAACTATTCAACGAAAGTACAAAAAATACATAACTTTGTTCAGAAAGTATTTATAAGCAATATAAATGCAAAATTAAGGGGAAAAGTTTAAAATTGAGTCGCAAGGAGCATTTTAAAGAATGGTAATTTAATTTAAATTTTTTAATTATAAAATATTTTTTTTAAAATATTTATAATATTTTATAAGGTGTTTAATATTGTTATACTTTAATGAATATATATACAAAATTTCATATCTCTGTGGTAAAAATTTCAAAAATCGTTTTGAAAGGTCCACCATCCCCTTAACACGTTTAAAAACTAAATTACCTTAAAATAATAAAGGAAGGAATAATGAACTATAGTGGCTTTACATGAAAATGTATAAACAAATTATAATTTATTCATTTATAACTCTATAAAATTACAAGAAGGCCTAAGTCCAGCCGAAAATCTTGAATCATTTTTCCCGAATGCAGACCCTTCCGCTGAAAAAAGTTGAAATTTCAAAAGGGAGCTCCAAAATTGTCTATCTCCATACCGTGAATCTACAATGACCTTGTAAAAACCAGAAAATAAACTAAAATTACAGATTTTATAAAGAGAATTGAAGGTGCAAAAAATCTAAATGAAGAATAAGGTTCTGAAAATGAAGGTGATATCGTTCAATCGAAAAAACGTTCTCGTTTGGTTGTACTGCGCAGTGATGAAGAAGAAATTTATTAAATTAAGGTCGCATTAAATGAAAATATTTTTTTGTTTCTTTTCGTTTTGTGTTATACATAAAATTATATTTTTAATAAAAATTATGTTGCTTATATGGAATTTTTAAAAAAAATGTTTGTTTTTGATAAGTTTTCAGAACGTAACCCCCTTTTTTGAACTGTCGCTGGGTCTCATATAGCACGGTTTCACATAACACGGCATTTTCGAGGATCTTATCTACCATGTTATAGGAGGGTTACCTGCATTCTAATAGAGTAGGGATTTTTTTCTAGCCCTATATTCCCTATTTGCAATTCAGTCAACATAGACGGTAAACACATCATGTCCTGCTCTGCCTTAATTGGGCGAAGAGACGTTATTGGGGGGCTCGTGGTCGCTTGAAAATTTAATCTTACATGCTTTTCTTGTTTATATATTTCCTATATTTTGCTCTCCTTTGCAGTTTTGACTATTTCCTTTTTTTCTGTATACCAAATGAGTTTGTCTATAGGTTTCTGCATTATAAAAAAATAAAATAAAAATTTCACCAAACATTAAATTTTTGAATTTTACCACTTGATAAAAACAAAAAAAAATTTTGTTGTTGTTGTTTTTTTTGGCAATTGACCGACAGCCACATCGTATCAAGTCCCGAAGGCTATGTGCAAAGAAGATGTGGCTCCTGTTTTTAATTAGCACCAAAAGGGTAAGAGTCCGACTTGGCTAAATGACCGGTCCCGTAATTTTGAACCGAGTCAAGTGACGAGACCGGAACACTTGATCCTGCACCGCCAGATGTAAATTTAAGAACTTGGAGAACATTGCAGGCACGCCCTATTTTACGTGCCCCAGCCACCATTAGTGAATACGGCAGTGGATTTGAAGCGACGAACATCGAACCAGGAACATTAAAAAAAAGATGATTATAGGAAATGTGCTTCCTTTAAGAAATGCAAGTAGTTCTTTATTTGAAATCTGTGTTAAAAATAAATGGAAATGATAAACGTTTCTTGAAAAATAATAAATCTTTACTTAGACGGTACAACATCTGTATAAGAAAATATATGGCCACAAGAAATTTTAATCTGAAATAAACACATATATTTACGTTAAACACAGCAGCTCAGATATGATGGATTCTTACCACTTAGTCTGACAAATATTCTAATTTACACGTCTACAAACTCCACCAAAATCTGTCTGTTTATCCAGGGTATGATCGCCTTCAAGACTTATGATGAGGTTGTGCTCATTTTTTTTTTCTTTCAAGATTTGAAAAAAAAAAAAAATGAGAAAAGCAGATATTTTTATTACCTCTGATCCTCAACTGAATAGACAAAAGGATATAGCAGTCTGTTGGCGATGAATTTTTAAGGTCGAAAAAAAAGGAGAAATATATTCGAGGTAGTAACACTTATTTATTGGTGTTGGAATAAATAACAGAGAAAAAATGAGATAGAAACAAACCCAAACCATTTATTCCTGCAAAATACGTAATATTTTTAACAGACGAAATATATGTGAAGCGGAGAATTATTTTCTGTTGCGTTAAGGCTTCTGATCTAAGTTATTTTGTTTCGTATTTGTTTTCAAATTTCAAAAGTATATAATAGTAAGAGAGGCTTTCATAACGATTTTGTAAAATGTATAAATAAGCTATGATAGAGGCAACAAAAATTGCTAAAAAAGTTTCTAGATGCACCACTATGATGTATTTTATGTACAGGAAAAACTTAGGAGTGTTAATCGCTTATATAACATCGAAAGATTCTGTGGTGACGTGGCCCCACAATTTAACTTCACGATTCGAGAGGGGGTTTTTTAGAGAGAGAACGAAACCGTTTAGAGAGGACAAAACCGACCACTGTCCGACCACAGTACGAAGAACCACGGTTGGCATAGTGCCAAGACGATTCTATTCACGCTGTAGGTAAGGCTACTGAGGAAGGAGGGGGAAAAGTCTCGTATTCTCTCGACATTCTTTAGAATCGGTTACTAACTGCGCTTGTTTGCTTTTTCCTCGTCTGTTATTTTGATTATTATATTAAAATTACTGAATCCTTTACCCAACACAACTGCTCGGAATAAGCCGTTCCGTAGTGATTGTAAACGTATAATACACAATGTAGTTAAATTGTGTTATAAAGAAGCACTAGAAGGAAATGTTATTGTTCCACTTTATCAATCCCTAAAGAGAGCTAGTGAAATGACCGGGATATCAATGTCCAGTGTAAAAAGAATACGCAGAGAAGCAAAGGCTGAAGAAACTCCAAAATTTGAATCTCCGAGGAAACGTCCGAAAAAAGAACCACCGAAAACTTAGATAATTTTGATTGTGATGCAATCCGAAAATATCCACTCCTATAAAACTCCTATTTTTTAAATAGATTTGCTTCTTTCTTTTTATTATTTTGAAATTATTATTCACATATTCGATCAAAAATAAAGTTTTAAAAAATAACTTTAAAATTGAGGACAAAAAGCAGTCTGAAATACATTCCGTATTTCATAAACAAACACATCCGAAAATATGACGTTTTCCTCTATTTTCTAAGTAGACTAGCTTTTCTCGCGCATGCGTAACAGCTTCCAGGGACCTTGCTTCCGTGGTCGGACAGTACACTTAAGCTCCTTTATTCGTTTTGTTACTTCGTCTTATATACAAGTATAGAGACAATGTAGTTTCGTACAACATCTAATCTGCACCGCCAGACAATTAACATAATGCATTAACTCGCATAATAATAGATCAGTCGATTCTTCTTCTAAGGAAGGCCTGCGGTGCTCTATCCCAGAACAGCAGTTTCCCTGTTCGTTTCTCGTCGCTCAAACTTTCTCTAATCATCGTTGCATCCGTGCTGGCCTTTTTAAGTTCCTTCGAAACTTCTCGAACCATCTCGATTTCTTTTCAGAAACCTCCGGTGGTTCAATAGAGAAATTCGCACGGTGTTTAATGACGTCCTGTGTTCTTAATGATGCTGAGGTTGGACACCTCATCCACTGTGCTAATGAAAAATAATTACACACACATTTGGCTGCCGCATTAGAGAATCGACCCGGTGGGTAAAGGGTGGTTTACAAGCACGTTGTTTCAATACTATTAAACAGGTTATTCCTGTTTAATTTTAGGGATGTTTTCTATATATTTCTTAATTCATTTTGATTTGGCTTACAGACCTGCAATAGTTATAAATAGCATTCGTATAAAGCATAAAGGTTCAACGTACTCATGGAATGAAGTGTTGATAATATTAGATTCTTATTATTTTCGTTATAAAAATTTTATTTTAATTATCAAGAAAAGTTTTAGATGTTTATTAAATTTCAATTTACGAAATGAATTATCGATACAAACCTACCTACTAAAATTAGAACTTAATAAACTACATCTATTTATCAATACCAGAAGTGCGCAATTACTCTAATTTACTATTTCCTCAAAGACCACTGTTATTGATCAAAGGAATCAACTCCAATCTTGTTTATACAGCTGCTTGGGACATCACTCTCCAGGCCATGAATGAATCAACGTAAGGAACAAGGGGAGAAAAATAATCAAAAGAGTCAGTAAAATATAAATTTGAGCGTTTAGAAGAATCGCCTGAAATGTCTAAACCGAAACAAGAATAATTATAATTCTACTCAGCAGAAAATAACCAGATGTCACTTCTATCATAGTTCATTTATATTATCTATAGTCAAATGATCATTGGTGCATAACTCATGGTGGGTTTGTTTATTGAACAAAAAGAGATTCGCCAGTGAGACGAAAGGAATAAAAATGCACCAGGACAGTATTGGATATAATAATTTAAGAACTTATTCCATTTATATGAATAGTTTATATCATTCGGTAGCAGAGAGAGCATATTTTACTTTTATTCGATGTATGGTTGTGTGTTGCAATTTTTATTCTATATTTGTGATTGTTTCCTTCTTTTGAGATGTGTTAATTAGTTTATCGATGCGTGAAAAAGTTGTCAACTTAGTTAATTTGAATCGAATCTGGTCCGCATTTCGAGAAAAAAAGGTGATAATGGTGTTTCTTAATAATTCTGTTTATCAGTGAATTAATTGATTGTTGTGATCGGAAATTGTAAATGATTTTCTTTTTTTGGTTTTCTTAGAAATTAAGGCATTGTGGTGCTGGTCTGACAGAGGAAACTAAGAATGTCACAGCATGTTTCAGTTACTAAACATTTTCTGGTGTCTTCTGTTCTCGAAATAAATATACTGGCATATCATTGTATTAGAAACATCTTGAAAATATATTCTTTCTTATTTTGAGTTTCGCAAAAACTGTATCTCATAGAATACATATATATTTAATTTTTATTTACTTATAAGATGTGAAAAAAATTGTAAGATATTAAAAATATTTTTACCATTCTATCTATATTAAGGTATCCGAACACGTTCGGAGCAATTTTTTGTAAAAACATGGTGTAGACACACGTCATATACATTTTTGGATTTAATTCCAATAAAGATTAATGAGAGGGTGTCAATATTTAAAATAAATTTATATCATTTTTCAAAATCATTAATTATATGTAGGATTTAAAGGAAAAAAAACTACAAAAACGCTACATTAAAAACAATTTGTCTGTTTTCAATAAAATATATACTAAAATAAACTACATGCTTTTATATAGAGAACGTACTAAGAGTTTAATGTTATATTAAAAAATGAATATATTACAACTGATCTAATATTTATTCTGAAATTTTTGCCCATTTTACAACGTTATTATTGATATAATACATTATGAACTGGAAAATATTCATTCAATCAAAATTCTTTTAGTACATCCTCTATAAAATAAAATATAGACTAGGCACACAAAGTTTCTTAAAAATTTGATGATAATATTTTGAGTTACCATTTTTGAAGTCAGCAAAAAATAGACATATCTCAATATTTAGAAAAATTCATTTTAAGTTTCATATAATATATTTTAATAAAATATTATGTGAATACAAGATTAGAATTCCCCTCATTTATATATCAGGTCCTCTGCTTTCTCAACCTTGAATAATTTTCCTTTTTTAATCATCTTATTTTTTTTCTGACTACTTTTGCACTAAGCAGTGAATGTCGCCTTGATTCATTTATCCTTTCTTTGTCAAGCTCAGCAAAATTTTTACATGCATTTGCTCCATGATACACTCCAATAACTTTTGGGATATCCAGTAATCTAGGAAGACTTTGTTAAAATTGATTACTGCCATTAATGCCCCTAATTTGAATGCTATAAGTGCCTGGAGCTCGACAGAGACATCTTTGGGGATAAATTTCAATAAAACGCCATTGAAGAATTCATTGGCGTTTTGTGTTTTGCCAATGCAAACATTTATGTACCAGTTTTTGATGATATAATTTCATCTATTCTGCTTTAATACCATTCATAATATTTGTTTGGAGTCCTTCGTAATTGTCACAATATTTTTCCTTGTTTCATGCAGCTCGTTGAAACATGCACCAGCTGTCGGGTCCATACATCGGCTGCTTTAACATTTGAGCAGGATTGGAAAAATGCAGCAAATACTGCATTTTGCTTGACCTGTAAATTATTAACATTGCTTCAGATCTCAACACCATAATAATTTTGAAGTTTACCAATGAAAACATCATTCAGTTTTCCATGACCTCCAAGACCTTTATGTTTTGTTTTTATTTTCCTAAGACATGAACCAACACGCTTTTGTATGTGGCCTATGTACTCATATTTTGTCCCACTGTTCACACCAGAAATATCTTTCACAGGATTATATCCTTTTGAGTCACCATCACTATAAAAGCTGCATATTGCGGGTTTCTGGCCCTTTAAACTGCCACTTCTGGTGATTTAAATCTCCGGTTTTCTAATCATTATAAAATCTGTGATATCTTGGTTTCTAATTATCGTAGAGAGAAAAATAAATCTGTTTTGTAAAGCTACATAACTGATTTATCCAATT
>OU015495.1:159933393-160150893 GCA_907164885.2 Dolomedes plantarius | reverse complement strand
CATCCCCGCTCTTTGATCTGGGGCTCTGATAGGTCCTTGGCCTTGAACCGTGTGCAAAACTATATTTGTTCTTTATATCGGCAGCACACGTTGGGTCATTAGGTCGTCTCATCAGGGGGATGGTCTGCCTTTGTTAGTCTTTTGTGTTATAGTGTCTTCGCTGTAGACATCGGGGCGCCTCGCTATTGTCAAGTCGCTCCTCGCTTGCGAGTCGAAGTTGACTCCTTTTGTAAGTCACCCTCGGCAGGGGGAAACCTATTCTTTCCGCAGTCCGCCGCTGGCTTACTCTGTTTCAAGCCGAGGTTAATAATTTTCTGGGCCACGAGGAGGGGAAATCTCACAGCCCCTCCCCCCTTTGAAAAAGATTTTGCGGTTCCTGCAAAATCTGAAATGCAAGGATTAGGTACAGGGGATTCACTTGTATTCCATCTCTAGAGGCATCCCTGTCAATTTTAATCATGCATCAACGTTTGTTACAGACCAACTTTTACATTTACACTATACTTTCCTTAACATTACAATTAATTTATAGTAGAAAAAATATTTTACATTAGCTCAATACCTTGATTTAAAGGACATTAGATTTCATTTATAATTATCTAAAAAACATTTACATTTACAACATTACCTTACTAAAAAGAGAAAAAACTTTATCCTAGTACAACTTTTAATTCAAACAATACACTTATTTACAAATATAATAAGAAAAAAAATGTTACAATTCAAGTAATTTTAGCTTATTCCGCTCTACTGAGACAGTCAGCATGTTTGTTTTGTGATCCTGGCCTATGAACAATCTTATAATTAAATGGTTGCATAGCTAGAGACCACCTCATAAGCCTATGGTTGTTACCGGCATTATTTTTCTCTATTCGCTGACACGGGTCGCAAGATTTTACGAACCTCTCCGCGTCTTTGGTGCACTGGGGCCAATAATAATAACGCAATAGCTCCTTTTTCGTTCTGAGGACCCCCATATGTCCCCGTAATCCCTCGTGAGTCAAAATTAAGATTCTGGCTCGGAGACATTTAGGAATGACTAACTGCCTCCGTTCTTTGCCTCTGTGATCCGTGGATCTTCTAAATAACAGCCCTTTTTCAACCAAATATTCAGTTGTGGTTTTATTTTTAACCTTATTCCAGAGGGGCTTTAGTTCTTTACACCTCTCTTGCTCTTTTCGGAAAATTTCTGAGCTTACACCCGCTAAATCCATTTCTGCGCGCCCTTCTCTCGGGGGCAGTACTAATTCGCTCTCGACCTGGACCGTTCCCTCTTCACTCTGACCAGTTTCGGTTTCAACTCCTACGGCGGGAATTGAATTTTCTAGTTTTTCTCCTCGACTTACTATGACTAGCGACCGGTTTCGCGTAACGATGCCGTTCACGGACTGGGGTTCGCTTTTGAGCCTCTCTACGAGTTCCTGGGTGTAATTTCCCATTAAGTAATGGTTCATTCCCACTGATTTTCCTACCACTGCTGCTTTCGTGAGCAGATCCCCATATTTCTCACTTTCTATTCGCACTCTAGCGACCGGTAAACTCCGCAATTCATTTTCTAAGGCTGTGCGGACCCATACCCTTTCTCCGGTAAAATCTGAGGCGTTTATTAATTTAATAGGGGCTAGATCAAAACTCGAACCACTGTCCCTGAGAATGGTGGTTTCGATACCGTTTATTTTTGCCTTACTTAAGTATGGCTTGAACACTGGTTCAAAGATCTCCGCAGTAGCTACACTGTTTACACGCTCGGCAGTTTGCCTGTGTAATTCGGGGCACTGAGGTCTCAGATGATCGGTCGACCCACACTGATAACAAGCCGGGGGCTTACGTTTTTCGAACTCGCGTGTGCGCCAGTTATTCCCACCTGAACCTTGGCTCCTCCCGTTAAAAGAGTTAGACCTTTCCCAGTCTCCCTTTTTATCCTCATTTATCTCCTCGGCGATTTTGGGTTTCTCTGCCGCCTTTTTCTCTGGTGGTTTTAAATTAAGGGGTTTTCGAATAGTGCGCCTTGTCGCTTCATATTCGTCCAATTTTTTCACTAAGATGTGAGGGTCCACTATAGCTCCCCAATCATCTAAAAAGTGTTCTCGGATTTCCGCCGGGACGCGTTTTTTAATCTGGTCTGCAACCATGAGATTCTTAAGGGCTTCAAAATCTTTTACACTTACCCCTTCAAGCCATCCCTCTAAATAATTTCTCAGCTCGAAAATTAAATCTTTCCATAGGGCACCTGGCCGCCTCTGGTGTTGATTTAGTTTAACTCTAAAAGTCTCCGGACTTAACTTAAAACGGCTCAGAAGTAATTTCTTTACCTGATCGTAATCATCTGCTACCTCAACGGGTTCGCGAATAATTATTTCAGCGATCTCCGTGGGTAATAATGAAAGCAAATGCATCATTCGTTCCCCGTCTTCAACCTGAGCCTTGCGGGCCTGACGTTCGAAAAGAGTTAGGAAGAGCGAAATGTCCGACTTATCCGGATCATATTTCTGCATTAGGGTTTTGAAATTTCGTACGGGCCTAGCGCTCTCATTCTGGGACGAAGCTACGCTGGAGGTTTCGGCTGCATGAGTCAACCGCAACCTTTCCAGTTCAAATTCTCTTTGTCTAGCTTCGCGTTCTAATTCTAAGTGTCTAAACTCGGTTTTTTCGCGCTCTTCTTTAATGATTTTTATTTGAGCCCTAACACTCTCTTCATCATACCTTGCACTGGCCAAAATTCTGTCGTATAGGTCACATTTCCTATCGTGATCCTCGAAATCAATCCCTAGATCATCTGAAAGAACCTGGAGATCTTCCTTCTTATAAGTCATTAAAAATGCCATTTTTCCTATCTCAATATAACCCAATTACACTAGTCCAAAACCAATTCTCCAAAATAATACACTCTAATACGATACGTTAATAAAGAATAATAAAAATGCACTTTTCTTAATTTCTAGCACAAATACACTTAATACTCAAAACACAATATGCAATCTCGGTTCAATAACATGTTATACAATTCTACTCAGAAAAAATTTCATCTAATACATTTCCCCACAATAACATACATACACTTGCAAAAAAATTCTATGTTTTCAATAGATACACTTTACTAAATTTTGTAACACTTCGCGACTTGTTCATAAACCAGATCACATATAAAACCACAATGTCTCGAATTTCTCGGACTCAAGAAAAATATTACTGACGAGCTGATGCTCTATCGTTTTTCGAATTTCTCGAATTTTGTTAACTATAGAGTTATTTATTAAAACAACTATGTTGTCGACTTTCTCGACCACTCAGTTAACTACAGAGTTAATTATTGAAACAAATATTTTGTCGACTTTCTCGACCACTTAATCAACTAAAGAGTTAATAATTTAATACAGATATTTTGTCGACTTTCTCGACCACTTAATTAACTAAAGAGTTAATAATTTAAAACAGATATTTTGTCGAATTTCTCGACCACTTAATTAACTAAAGAGTTAATAATTTAAAACAAATATTTTGTCGACTTTCTCGACCACTTAATTAACTAAAGAGTTAATAATTTAAAACACTTCAAATACACATTTGCCTCTAGAGAATGAAAAAACAAGTACCTGTCCTCGAAGCTTGCTTCTCTCCTCGGGTATGCTGGCTTTCTCGGCTTAGTAGGAATGGCTCCACACTAGTCAGGCACTGTTGAAAGTTCGAATTATCGTACGCGCACCACTCACAGTCTTGCACAATCACTCACTAAAGCTGGATTCGTTCTAACGCTGCCACCATAAATTCTAATATTAGTTTAGCTGTAACATATTCCGTGCTCGGTGTCAAAGCCGACACGCTAGGTAGCGTCACACCGGTTATGTTTAGTGATAAACAGCTTACTAATAAGAACTTTTTACACTGAATATCAATTTATTAGAGAGTCTGGATTAAATACTTCACAATTAGGTCGTGTTCTGGAACATACATTTTACATTAATAATGTTCTTTGAAGTCTGCGATGCACGCTAAAGATTGTCCGTTCAGCTGGCTGGCTGATCTGCCACTACGGATCGTAGATCGGGCCTTCAGGCAATAAAACTCTAATTGTAGAAGTCTCAGTTGCTGGGAATGGATTCCACTCGTCGGAACAGGCTGGAATGAGGCGAACTCGAACTCCAGACGCTGTGTGGTCTAATTATCAGAGTAGTGGACGGTTCGTCCCACGTTCTCACCAAAGAAGCTAGCTGCTTCGGAAATACTAAAGATCAAGTTTTGATCTCCAAATAACCCTTCTCAGCGAGAAAAAGGTCTTCTTCACACAGGGGGGCTGAGCCTCCAAAAATGTCGAAGTCACTCAAAGTGACTGGAGCTAGGAGATCAGCTATCACTCCTAAACTCAGGCTTCGAAACTCGTCTCTCCCTAAAAAAATCTCCGGCATCCGTTTTTAACACTTTTTCCCCTGGCGGGATCTGTAACATCCCCGCTCTTTGATCTGGGGCTCTGATAGGTCCTTGGCCTTGAACCGTGTGCAAAACTATATTTGTTCTTTATATCGGCAGCACACGTTGGGTCATTAGGTCGTCTCATCAGGGGGATGGTCTGCCTTTGTTAGTCTTTTGTGTTATAGTGTCTTCGCTGTAGACATCGGGGCGCCTCGCTATTGTCAAGTCGCTCCTCGCTTGCGAGTCGAAGTTGACTCCTTTTGTAAGTCACCCTCGGCAGGGGGAAACCTATTCTTTCCGCAGTCCGCCGCTGGCTTACTCTGTTTCAAGCCGAGGTTAATAATTTTCTGGGCCACGAGGAGGGGAAATCTCACAGCACTATCAATGATGAATAAGCCCCAAACCAATTGGAATAATGTCTTATTTGCCGATGGACATTTTTGGTGCTGATAGGCGTATAATTGTATGGAGAAAAAAAAATGAAGAATTTAATCCCAAGAACTTAGTAGGAAAAGTTAAGCATGCCGCTAGAGTTATCCTTGTGTGGGGGTACATGTCAACATCAGGACTAGGAAATTTGGTATTTATTGATGGCATAATGATTCATGCTGTTTTTATAAATATTTTAAGAGACAATTTAAAATTATCAGCTCAAAATTTGAGTATTTTAAACAACTGTGTTTTTTATCAAGATAACGATCCTAAGCACACGGCTCACAACGTCGCATCTGGTGTCTCTATGATTGTCCACAAGTTTTGAAAACACCACTTCAATCGCCCGATTTAAAATCAATAGAATATATAGTAACCACCGCTTATAGTGATCAGTGGTTATAAGAATCAACCGTTTATAAGAATCAATTTCGCGAAAACAAAAACAAATGTATTATTTCTATGTTAAAATTTTCGCTTTAAAGAATCAATCCACCGGTTTTAAGAATCAGTTTACACTCTTCGCTTTCCTTTCATTTTTCCAAAAAAGCCACTTAAACCCTCAAAAGGCACGAAGTTCTTTCTTTTTTTAAAAAAAAGGAGAAAGATTGATAAGATGGGATGGAATATAGTCGTAAAATTCATCCCTTTCTTTGTTAGACATAACAGAATAGTTTCCCCTTAAACGCTTTACCCCAACACTGTCCTATTAGCTTGACCGAGGGGCACCTTTATCCATCCGGGTCCGATTTCACTTTTCTCGACTGACAAACAAAAATAAGGACTCTTTTTTTCCCACCTCCCACATCCTGGTTGCGCCTTCCTGGACCCTGAAACACATAAATCTCCGGTGAAGTGTCCACTATCACTTAGGCAAATGTGACATTAGTAGATTCAGCACGTTATCAAACCGTGAAACGTAAGCTAGAAGGTGAATCTTCGTCTGAGACTATTAGTATTGAAAGAGTATTGAAACAGCCTCGTGAAAACTTCATTACGTCAAACTACCATAGAAAACTTTTTCTTACTCCCTTCCTGTAGTTGAAATGTTAAAACTGTTAAGCAGGTATGTTGTAACAAATATTAGATTTGTTTCTTCTCTTACTATGATCATGTGTATCTATCTACTTATAGGTCTAGAAATTAAGTTGTATTTTTAAAATTATAAAAAATAATTTTAATGAAAGATAATTAACGTAAATTGAGGAGTATTTTATGGTAAATTATCTAATATATGTATATATAGGTGTGTGTGTGTGTGTACCTGTCCAAAAACCTAAATTTCGGCTATAAGAATCAACCGCTTATAAGAATCAAAAACAGTAATAACAAACGTGATTCTTATAAGCGGAAATCCCAGTATTTGGAGAGAACTGGAAGTTTGAGTACGAAAACACGACATTCACACAAAAAGCGAACTAAAAACAATTATGATGGAAGAATGGATGAACATTGATGCAAAAATTACAAAAGAACTAAAGCGATCTATTCCCAGGCGTTTAAAAGCTGTTGTGGATGCTAAAGGATATCCTACTAAATATTAATTTAACGAAAAATTAGAATATTTATTAATATGTAGAGATTTTTTACAAGTGTACGATGGCTTTTGTGAGATAAAGTTTTTGTTACCTTTGGATTTTTGGTTTCTTAAAAATAAAGTTTTACTATGTTATTAAAATATTTCATGTAGTTTTGTTAAGAATATATTGTAGATCTTATTATTAAATACCCATTCTGAAATATTAATTTTAATCAATGGATAGACCCCTATTTCAATGAAAATCGTAAGTGTACGAACACTTTTGGGGGCCACTGTATATAGATTTGCTCCTCTTTGAGTTTTGGATGTAGGTTTAAAAAGTAGGTATAAAATCTTCCTGATATTAAATAATTTTTAGTACAAAATAGAAAACTTTGTCTTGAGTTTCGATAGTTAAGTTCTGGAAATTGCCTGTTTATGCAATTTCATAATATACCGGTCAGGAAACTTAGAAATTTTAAGCTTAATCCTCGAGACTGGCAAGAAGGTTTTAGATGATTAGAGAAAATGCGAGTATGTTAGTATCTAACATGGTGTTTGAAACCATAAGTCCATAAGCACGTAATCTTTGTCACTCGCATTTATAAAGTTTCTGCTTTTTACATTGAAACTTCTTATCTGATCCAGGACTCGAACTTGGTACTTTCCGATTTTATTACATATGCACGGGTGCCAAGAAACCAGTACTCTCACCCAAACACTCTTATTAAAATTTTGTATTTCTTGGTGAATTATTTTGTTGATCCAGGTATCGAAAACTCAATGTTCCGCTTTGTGAATGCTTTAACATACGCTCAGCTAAACTGTTGAATGATTCTTTCGAAGTCTAAGACAACTGCAGTAAAATAGTCTTAAAATAATGCTTTAAAATTATGCTTACCGATAATTAATATTTATAATAAAAAATGCTTATAAATAACAAAAATAACTGTGCATTAGACTTTTTATCACTGCTACTGGTTTTTTAGTTATTAATCTATATACAGTGACTCCCAGAATTGTTCGTACACTTAGGATTTTCAATGAAATGGGGGTCTAACCATTAAGGGGATGGTGGGCTTTCAAATTAACAAAAATCGAGCAAAAATTGGAATTTTTTGGGGGGTGTATTAATATTTTAAAAACATGTAAATATTGGAATGAAATGCATTTAAAATGTGTAGTGAAAAGAAAAATGAAAAATTGGTGGCTTTAGAGTAGTAAGTATTAAAGGTAGATAAAAAATTATCTTTTAAATGACTTTTTCTCAAAATGAGAAATTTCCAGATTTGCAAGTCTTTAAAATGCTCCTCGCGTCATAATTTTTGACGAAATTTTATGAATTTTATAATAAAGATTCCTGTAATACATCAAAATAAAGTTATGTATCCATTTTAGGATTCGAGGTCATTTAGGTTATAAACGTTTAACTTTAGTGTAGAAAAGTACAAAAATTTCGCGAAAATTCAGAGTACAAGCATAAAAATATTTTCTGAAAATTAACTATTGAACGAAAGTACAAAAAAATACATAACTTTGTTCAGAAAGTATTTATAAGCAATATAAATGCAAAATTAAGGGGAAAAGTATAAAACTGAGTCGCAAGGAGCATTTTAAAGAAGGGTAATTTAATTTAAATTTTTTAATTATAAAATATTTTTTTAAAAATATTTATAAAATTTTATAAGGTGTTTAATATTGTTATACTTTAATGAATATATATACAAAATTTCATATCTCTGTGGTAAAAATTTCAAAAATCGTTTTGAAAGGTCCACCATCCCCTTAAATAAAATGAATATTTCAGAATGGGTATTTAATAATAAGATCTATAATCTATTCTTAACAAAACTACATGAAATATTTTGAAAACATAGTGAAACTTTATTTTTAAGAAAACAGTAATAAAAAAATAACAAAAACTGTATCTCACAAAAGTCATCGTACACTTGTAAAAAATCTCTACATATTACTAAATATTCTAATTTTTCGTTAAATTAATGTTTAGTAGGAACCAAAAATGTTAAACTTGCTTTCATCGGCAAATACGACATTATGCCAATACGTTTGGGGCTTATTTATCATTGATAGAGCGAGGGAAACCCTATGCTTTCTGTTTTCCACACTCGCAAAAGTTTCTACGGGCAGAACGCCCATGTAATCGGTGAGTTTCCGGTGAAATTGAAGTAGAAAATCTTTCATTATATTCTGCAGAAACTGTTACAGCACTCAAATGTGGACTTTTAACAAATTTTCTAGTTATAAATCTCTGATCACGTTTTGTTACCTTTGCCGGACGACCTTTTCTTACCTTGTTTTCCATTCGATTTTCTTCTTTAAAGCGTTTTATCACATACTGCACAGTAGAATGGGATAAATTAAGTAATTTAGCAATATTCCGAACTGATTTATCACTATTATGTTGAAAAATAATCAATTTTCGAATGTTGTTTGCTGTCTCTTTACGACTACGAGCCATTTTTAAATAATAAACAGAATATTACGGAGTAGGCAAGCAAAAATTAAAGCCAAATGATATTTTAAATGCCACCACAATTCAAACAAAAATAAAGCACCAGACGATAATTTTAATTATGAATTTATCCGAAAATATTTCAGTGTACGATGACTTTTGTGAGATAAAGTTTTTGTTACTTTTTTATTACTGTTTTCTTAAAAATAAAGTTTTACTATGTTTTCAAAATATTTCATGTAGTTTTGTTAAGAATAGATTATAGATCTTATTATTAAATACCCATTCTGAAATATTCATTTTAATTAATGAATAGACCCCTATTTCATTGAAATTCGTAAGTGTACGAACACTTTTTGAGACACTGTATATAAAACAGTTCCGTAACTGACTGACTCACTGACATACAACGGACAGACCAAACCGCTGGACCTAAAGGGCTGAAATTTTGTATGGCGATTCTTCTTATAGTGTAGAGGTGCAATAAGAAAGATTTTTGAAAAATTTTCCATAGATTTTTTTTAATTAAATTTTTAAGCTGTTTTAGTAACATTTTTTAAGTTTGCATTTAAAATAATAATTTGAGGGTTTAAAAGTTATATCACAAGAAAGATCATAAAAATTCCGTTAAAATGAAATCTTTTTTGAATCTGTACCTCCATTTTCTAATTTTTGGTGAATTTTTAAATATTAATTTTTAGAATTCAATTTATTTAATGCTTATCACGTGATTTCTTTTTCTGGTATTTAAATAAATTTATCGTCCCGTGCATAAAAACTAGATGACAAAAAAAGAATAATTTTTTTCTTGCTAATGCGGTAGACGATTGGACATTATCCAAAAAAATATTAAAATACAGTAAAAGAAATGTTCCTCAAATTGTACTATTCTTTAGTATGTCCTATTAGATTTAATTTGAATATTTTCTTCTACATTATTTTGTCTATAAAAATATCTCTTACGATTTTTTATAAATATATATATTTTTATTAAATATATATGTCTTTATATAAATATATATGTCTATATTAAATATATATGATTATATTAAATATATATGATTTTTTATAAATATATATGTCTTAATCGATATTTTAATAATTGAGGTAATAAAATGATCAGTTGGCAATTTACGTATCGCACCTGTTAGTCGTTTACGGTCTACAATGTAGAGTTGCACTGGGTATGTGTCCTTGCTATTTTAGTTATAATTATGGCTCTAAATGTATATATTTGATAATGTTTGGGGTATTGTGTGTGGATATTTCGATACTTAGGTGGTGCTTATTTGAAGTGGTTATATGTGGATAAAGTTATAATTTAGTCATAAGTCTAAATATTTTTAAAAAAATTATTATATGATGCATTGTTTATAGGTGTAGTGAATATATGGGATGGCTGTAATGTTTTAGTGAATTGACAGGTGGTTTTGAAATAATTTTGACCCAGGTTTTTAATGTACGAAGTTCCATTTCCTTTATTTTTTATTTCATCGCTCCTTGCTTTGTTTTGACTTTACGTCAGGTTGCGGATGAAGAATGACTTCCGGGAGTGTTACCTAGGTACAAAACATGTTTAACCGGAGTGTTGGGGGTCACAACTCCCCCCGGTCATTTATATTCTTCATCTTTCAGGTTGATGAATTGTGCTGGTGTTGTCAGGTTTAAAAATGTTTTTATTTAATATATATATATATATATATATATATATATATATATATATTTACTTATTTATTTATTTATTTATTTGGCAATAATTGCATACATTGACCGTTGTATTTAATTCGAATGTACTCCGTAGCGAAGTGCGGGTTTTCAGCTAGTGTTTATATAAAGGAACGTATTGTACCATGAGTACAATAAGATCGTATTTGAAAGCAAATGTCATCTATACGGTGTCCCTGAGGAAAGTAACCACCAATGACTGTCGTTAAGTGCGATTGTCTTCATTGACAAGTGTCCTGCATTGGTAATAACATTTCGAAGCAATTGTATTCTAAGCAAAGTCATCCTTTTATCGTTAAATTATTTCTGTTTCATGCTTTAGAGCTTTAATTACTAAATGGCTTTTAACTACTAGATTGAATAACATTGATTCATCCTTTAATATAACCTGTATAGTTTTGTTTGCAATGATAATCTCCTATTTCTTTGTAATGCATTTTTTATGCTCTCAATTTTTAATGCATTTATAATTACGATAAAACACAGCATATTTAAAGCAGAAACCTCTTTCCGCGTAGATCGATTTGGGAATAAAAAACCAAAGCACGGACTCCATGATATACAAACATTAGATTTGGCACAGAATCAAAGTCTTAAGTAATTCTTTTTGCCCTCTGTCTTTTGCAATTCTTCCGCATTCTTACTTAATCCTTTTAATTCACCTCCTCACAGACTAGTTTGCAGATTCTGCTGTTTCCATTTAACGTACCGTTCATGGCACTCGTATTTATCTTCGAACGTCTGGCTTCTTCCCCGCACCTGCAGTGGGTGCTAATAATTTTAGACAGACCCTTCGGTGTTTTCCTAGAGATTTAAGAGTTTTTTGTTCAGCACTCTCTCCCCTCAACTTTTATTAAATTAAAGGATTTTAGTTAAGGAAGTCAAAGAAAGTGGGGAAAAATTAGATTTCGGGAGTTTTTTTTAAATCTGATTCTTTAAAATAATGATCAAATTAAAAATTATATATGTAATCCTATTAAAAATTTATATGTAATGTTAATGTATGTTAAAAAAACTAGAATACTATATAAAAACGCTGCTGGTATAGAAAATGCATGAAACCAATAAATATTTTTCATCTAAAAAATATTAAATAGTTTAAACAATTACCACTTTATACTGGCATCTTTTCATGTAAAGAGTCCTGAAAATGTGTCTCTATATTTAAAATCGCATCTATCAAAAATTACTTTATACATATTGTTCTAGATAATAGAAGAAGTAAGTATGAAATTATTAAAGAAAGGTAAGAAATTCGATTCAGGAATCGATTTTTATTTGAAAAATGTAAAAACAAGGTGCGACCATTAATTTCCAGGACTGATCTAATAACTCCATAAAATTTTACATCAAATACATATCCATTTAATATATTTCGAAGTAACTCCCGCCTGTCGTAATGCACTTCTGTGCTCGGCTGTACAAGTTTTGGAAACAACTTTTAAAGTCCTCTTTCGGAAAACTCTTTAATGTGGATGTCACCGTTTTCTTGATGGCTTCGACACCCTCAAATATTGTTCCCTTCAGCAAATTGGCCCAGCATGAGGTCGTAGAGATGCAGCATCTTCCATACTCTCCGAACTTAGCACCAGCGGACTTTTTCTTGTTTCTAAAACTGAAAGATTTGCTGAAGGAAACAGGATTTGAGGATGTTGAAAACATCAAGAAAACGTCCATCAAGGTAATTTCCACATTAAAGAGCATTCATAAAGATGACTTCAAAAATTGTTTCCGAAGCTTATACAGCCGAGCACAGAAGTGCATTACGACAGGTGGGAATTGCTTCGAAACATATTAAATGGATCTGTATTTCATGTAAAATTTTCTGGAGTTATTAGATCAGTCCTGAAAATTCAATTTAGGAATCGATTTTTATTTGAAAAATGTAAAAACAAGGTGCAACCATTAAGTTCCAGGACTGATCTAATAACTCCATAAAATTTTACATCAAATACATATCCATTTAATATATTTCGAAGTAACTCCCGCCTGTCGTAATGCACTTCTGTGCTCGGCTGTACAAGTTTTGGAAACAACTTTTAAAGTCCTCTTTCGGAAAACTCTTTAATGTGGATGTCACCGTTTTCTTGATGGCTTCGACACCCTCAAATATTGTTCCCTTCAGCAAATTGGCCCAGCATGAGGTCGTAGAGATGCAGCATCTTCCATACTCTCCGAACTTAGCACCAGCGGACTTTTTCTTGTTTCTAAAACTGAAAGATTTGCTGAAGGAAACAGGATTTGAGGATGTTGAAAACATCAAGAAAACGTCCATCAAGGTAATTTCCACATTAAAGAGCATTCATAAAGATGACTTCAAAAATTGTTTCCGAAGCTTATACAGCCGAGCACAGAAGTGCATTACGACAGGTGGGAATTGCTTCGAAACATATTAAATGGATCTGTATTTCATGTAAAATTTTCTGGAGTTATTAGATCAGTCCTGAAAATTCAATTTAGGAATCGATTTTTATTTGAAAAATGTAAAAACAAGGTGCAACCATTAAGTTCCAGGACTGATCTAATAACTCCATAAAATTTTACATCAAATACATATCCATTTAATATATTTCGAAGTAACTCCCGCCTGTCGTAATGCACTTCTGTGCTCGGCTGTACAAGTTTTGGAAACAACTTTTAAAGTCCTCTTTCGGAAAACTCTTTAATGTGGATGTCACCGTTTTCTTGATGGCTTCGACACCCTCAAATATTGTTCCCTTCAGCAAATTGGCCCAGCATGAGGTCGTAGAGATGCAGCATCTTCCATACTCTCCGAACTTAGCACCAGCGGACTTTTTCTTGTTTCTAAAACTGAAAGATTTGCTGAAGGAAACAGGATTTGAGGATGTTGAAAACATCAAGAAAACGTCCATCAAGGTAATTTCCACATTAAAGAGCATTCATAAAGATGACTTCAAAAATTGTTTCCGAAGCTTATACAGCCGAGCACAGAAGTGCATTACGACAGGTGGGAATTGCTTCGAAACATATTAAATGGATCTGTATTTCATGTAAAATTTTCTGGAGTTATTAGATCAGTCCTGAAAATTCAATTTAGGAATCGATTTTTATTTGAAAAATGTAAAAACAAGGTGCAACCATTAAGTTCCAGGACTGATCTAATAACTCCATAAAATTTTACATCAAATACATATCCATTTAATATATTTCGAAGTAACTCCCGCCTGTCGTAATGCACTTCTGTGCTCGGCTGTACAAGTTTTGGAAACAACTTTTAAAGTCCTCTTTCGGAAAACTCTTTAATGTGGATGTCACCGTTTTCTTGATGGCTTCGACACCCTCAAATATTGTTCCCTTCAGCAAATTGGCCCAGCATGAGGTCGTAGAGATGCAGCATCTTCCATACTCTCCGAACTTAGCACCAGCGGACTTTTTCTTGTTTCTAAAACTGAAAGATTTGCTGAAGGAAACAGGATTTGAGGATGTTGAAAACATCAAGAAAACGTCCATCAAGGTAATTTCCACATTAAAGAGCATTCATAAAGATGACTTCAAAAATTGTTTCCGAAGCTTATACAGCCGAGCACATAAGTGCATTACGACAGGTGGGAATTGCTTCGAAACATATTAAATGGATCTGTATTTCATGTAAAATTTTCTGGAGTTATTAGATCAGTCTTGAAAATTCAATTTAGGAATCGATTTTTATTTGAAAAATGTAAAAACAAGGTGCAACCATTAAGTTCCAGGACTGATCTAATAACTCCATAAAATTTTACATCAAATACATATCCATTTAATATATTTCGAAGTAACTCCCGCCTGTCGTAATGCACTTCTGTGCTCGGCTGTACAAGTTTTGGAAACAACTTTTAAAGTCCTCTTTCGGAAAACTCTTTAATGTGGATGTCACCGTTTTCTTGATGGCTTCGACACCCTCAAATATTGTTCCCTTCAGCAAATTGGCCCAGCATGAGGTCGTAGAGATGCAGCATCTTCCATACTCTCCGAACTTAGCACCAGCGGACTTTTTCTTGTTTCTAAAACTGAAAGATTTGCTGAAGGAAACAGGATTTGAGGATGTTGAAAACATCAAGAAAACGTCCATCAAGGTAATTTCCACATTAAAGAGCATTCATAAAGATGACTTCAAAAATTGTTTCCGAAGCTTATACAGCCGAGCACAGAAGTGCATTACGACAGGTGGGAATTGCTTCGAAACATATTAAATGGATCTGTATTTCATGTAAAATTTTCTGGAGTTATTAGATCAGTCCTGAAAATTCAATTTAGGAATCGATTTTTATTTGAAAAATGTAAAAACAAGGTGCAACCATTAAGTTCCAGGACTGATCTAATAACTCCAGAAAATTTTACATGAAATACAGATCCACTTAATATGTTTCGAAGCAATTCCCACATATCGTAATGCACTTCTGTGCTCGGCTGTATAAGCTTCGGAAACAATTTTTGAAGTCATCTTTATGAATGCTCTTTAATGTGGAAGTTACCTTGATGGACGTTTTCTTGATGTTTTCAACATCCTCAAATCCTGTTTCCTTCAGCAAATCTTTCAGTTTTAGAAACGAGAAAAAGTCCGCTGGTGCTAAGTTCGGAGAGTATGGAGGATGCTGCATCTCTACGACCTCATGCTGGGCCAATTTGCTGAAGGGAACAATATTTGAGGGTGTCGAAGCCATCAAGAAAACGGTGACGTCCACATTAAAGAGTATTCCGAAAGAGGACTTTAAAAGTTGTTTCCGAAACTTGTACAGCCGAGCACAGAAGTGCATTACGACAGGCGGGAGTTACTTCGAAACATATTAAATGAGTATGTATTTCATGTAATATTTTCTGGGGTTATTAGATCAGTCCTGGAAATTAATGGCGGCACCTTGTATGTATTGGTTATGCGGGGCAAAATATTCAAAGTATATATTCCTTGACTTTAATTTCACGTATTTTCCCCCTTCAGATGAATTGCATTTGATGACATCATGAGAACTACAACCTCAAGTATTTTGAACGGCGTATTATTTCCTTCATTTGCGATGCATACGGGAAATGGATAAACACTCCAGTTCGGTTATTTCAGTATCAAACACTATTATTTTTTTGTGTGTTTAATTTGGTATTCGAGTTTCTTATTTTACGATTTGAACATTTTTCATCATAGAGATGCCATTTCAGTGCTATTTTTAAAGTGTTTCAGAGCTTATTATTCCCTTTTCTTTCAAGATGACGTATCGGGAAGTGGCTCATTCTATTTGTTATTACGAAAGTTCTTATATTTTTACCAGGAGTTTATAGTTTATTTCCAGATGGATCCATTATTACGTTATACAACGGCCGGGATCCTCTACAAAGTTCGAAGGTGTAGAACACCTGACCAGAAGATAGATTTCTTACATGAAAATTGTTGAAAGTACCTAACTCGAACACACAACTTCTGTTGTCCATAAAGGCTATTGGACAAAAAGGGAAGACTCCGGTTTTGAATAGCACCACAAGGGTCAGAGTCTGATTTGGCTAAAGGACCGGTCCCGTAATTTTGAACCCAGTCAAGTGACGAGACCGGTACACTTGACCTAGGACCTCCAGAGGTACATTTTGAGAACTTGGAGGACATTGCAGCCACGACAGGTTTTTCGTACAGAAGCCGCCCTTAGTGTACACGGCGGGAAATTTGTCATAGACCGGCATCGAACCAGAGACGTTCAAATAAATGACTCTCTGCCTTTGCTAACTGGGCCTCCCCAACCATACACAACTTTTTATTAACTACAATAAAAAATAATTAAAAATATTTGACAAATAAAAAACAGATAAAAATGTTTAATAATAATAATACTATTATATTTTATTATGAATGTTAAGATTTGCTTGTCCCTCACACCGCATGTACACAGTCGCGATAGCGGCGAGTCGAATGTGTAAACGGTGTTCTCGCCGTTTCATTTCGCCAATCGTAGTTTTCTGGCACGAGTCAAAGGGGCGATTGTCGCCGGGGGGGGAGAATGGGGATGGGAAGTTGCGACGGGAAGTCTTGTTCACAGCAAGGGGCGGGAATGTGAGAAAGGTCACTTGCGTCGATTCAGGAACGTGGCTAATGTCTCGCGAATGTCTTGAGGGTGGCGCGATCGCGAATGTGTAAAGGCGGCATCATGTGTCCAGTAGATGGATGAACTTAACCATTAAGAGACCCTGGTGAATTTGACGGAATCTTGGTCTGGTTAACTTCCTCACAATGTCAGTAGTTTTATTACGCAGGTGGAGAAATTCTAAACGTAATTCCGACATCTGTTACCGAAAAAACATACACGAAGATACAATCTGAGAATGTCTATGAGTTTCTTCATATTTCGTCAAGTTTTGCAAAATTTCACGATTTAAATTAAGAATTTAGTATCCATTCACTACTTCACGTGAGCCCAAACCAAGTGTAAAAGTCATATTTTTCATTTTTCTCTCCACGCAAATCCATACCAATACCCTATAAAATATTCAAAGATCAATCGGTGGTGAAATGTGATAGCGACAAAAATACAAAGCTCAGTTATTCCGCCCATCTTCCAGTGAAGATGTTTCAACAGCCTTTGAGAAAAAGGTTCGAACATTCTTTATCATGCGAAAGACTTCCATTAAGTTCGATCTGTCTAATGCATTGGAAAGCCAAAAAGAACTTGTCAAATCCAAGAAGGAAAAAAATAGAATGAAGAAAGCTTCTTTTTCTTCCCTTTCTTTTTTTATGCATCAATATTTCCTTTAAAGGAAGAAAAGAACGTTTTAACGAAACGATCCAATTTCTCTTAATGGTGATTTCCTTTCAGAATACCTCTCATTTGCTCCGGAATAAAATTCGAGCAACTTTGAAACGTTCGATGAGATTTTGTACTTTAAGTACTTTCATTTTATGTCATTAGGAAAGAAGATAAATGTGATAAAAGAAGAACGAAGGAAAACTGTTTTGGAGAGTTAATTACAAGCACTTTGCCTTTGATTCTCAGCGTTAAAACGGAGCTGGTATCACATGCTGATTGTACGCAAAGAATGTAAATTGGTTATGGAATAATTTTATTTTCATTTTAAGCTATATTACAAATAAATTAATCCCTTAAAATTAAGTAATTTTATTTTAAAAATAGAAAATAAGGCATTATTTATACTTAAATTACAAGAAAATATATTACGACGGTTTTTTTAATAAATAGAAAAAGTATATCATGCTAGATTTTAAAAGTATTATGTCTGTATTAGGTAATTTAACCTTTAGCTTACGGGGTCCACTTTTCCGATTACCTCTTTAGAACGCTAAATACCATACTCCATTTGTAAGAACCGCAATTATATTAGTTTTGATTTAGTTTAGTTTAGTTTTTTTTTTACTGCTGTTTAAGTACAGTTTTGAGCAATGCCCTATGAAATTGATGAATCACCAGAAGGAAACGCTGACCAATATTCCGCCATTTTTGACGGGGGTTATATACTAGTATATATATATATATGTGTGTGTGTGTGTGTGTGTGTGTGTGTGTGTGTGTATATATATATATATACATATATATATATATATATATATATATATATATATATATATATATATATATATGTGTGTGTGTGTGTGTGTGTGTGTATATATATATATATATATATATATATATATATATATATATATATATATATATATATATATATATATATATATATATACATATATATATACATTAGTTATCAAAAATTAAGGAAAAATTCAAGGAAAAAAGAGGGATAACACGTTCAAAACTAGGGCAGTCTGTTTAAAATTTGAATATGTTGTTAAGTAAAAGGTTCTGAACAATACTACATTATGCAAGATAGTGGCGCTGCAGTCGGAATACGTCATTTGCGAGGAGCATAAAAGTGTATGTCTCAGAGCAACGCGGCAATTCTCGCTGCTAGGCTGAGATTAGACATATGGCAGACCCAAATTGTAACAATGACCTCCAGACATCATTTGATAGAAGAACTACGATGGCGAGCTATAGGGAGACTAGAGGCAGGACAAAATCAGACAGAAGAGGCCAGATGGCTAAATGGGAATCCGTCTGTAGTTCATAGACTTTGGCAACAATTTCTAACCCCGGATTTAGAATACAGGAGGTTCAGTCAAGGACTGCCATACGCTACGACGTGTGCCGATGACGATATTTTTCATTATGTGCACGAAGGAATAGAACCGCAACTCCGTCTGAAGTCAGATCCTCCTTCGCTGCAAGCTCCGGAATGATGGTATCAACGTCAACCGTGCGTAGAAGGCTTCATGAAGGTGGTCTTTTTGCGAGGCGACAAGCCATTTGCGTCCTGCTCACGTTACGCCATAGACGGGAACGTTTACAGTGGGAAGGTCAACATGTCCACTGGACGCGTGACCAATGGAGCTCTGTTCTCTTTAGGGATGAGTCCAGGTATAGCCTCCAAAGCGGTAGTAGGCGTATTTTGATATGGAGAGAACCTGGAACTCGTTTTCATCCATCACACATCAGTGAAAGAGATGCATACTGATCAGGCAGTGTCTGTGTTTGGGGTGGTATCTCTTTGGGTGGACGCACAGACCTCCATGTCTTTCCCCATGGAAATGTGAATGCTCACACCTATAGAGATGACATCCTTGATGATTATGTGCGCCCTTATGGCTGGGCAATAGGTGATGCTTTCGTGCTACAGGATTATGACGCGAGACAACACAGGGCTCGCATCCGGGATGCTTATCTTGAGCAGGAAATAATTTAGCGCATGGAGTGGCCAGCTCGATCACCGGACCTGAATCCTATCAAGCATGTATGGGACGCTTTAGGACGATGTATAGATGTTCTCAATCCTCCTCCTAGTACCCTAGCCACGCTTTCAACTACTTTGCAAGAGCAATGGCTCTCACTTCCTACCGAACTCATAGACCGCATAATTGACAGCATCACACAACGCCGCATGTGCTGAATTGCTTCTCGGGGGGAATCATGTGCCATATTAAAGGTACTTTTCCTATACCAAACTGACACATCCGATTTGTTCATTGAATACATATCCTCGTTTCTATAACACCATAATTGTCTGGTGCTTCCTTTTTATGCTATTGTTTACCTATCTATGTGTTGTATAATGTGTATAAGTTTCATTAAATTCTACGCGTAACTTTTGGAGAAATCGCTATTTTTGTGACTTTTCCTGAATGTTTGATAACCAGTGTATATATATATATATATATATATATATATATATATATATATATATATATATATATATATATATATATATATATATATATATATATATATATATATATATATATATATATATATATATATATATATATATATATATATATATATATATATTTATATATATATATATATATATATATATATATATATATATATATATATATATATATAGATATATAAATTTATACATATATATATATATATATATATATATATATATATATATATATATATATATATATATATATATATATATATATATATATATATATATATATATATATGTATTCATACTTGGGACCGTATTCTTGGGATACATGCTATCCCACCCCGTAAGTAAAAGTTTAATATTCTAAGGACAGTGCAATAATGGCAGAGAGGTGTTGAAACCTCTTATGATTTTCAATACATAAAATGAAGGCCTTATTTAAATAGTGGGCCAACTCCATTTTTGTTCATTTTGAGACACAGAGACTTAAATTCTAATGAGTGCTGATAAATGACTGCTAAAGTCTGATTTTTGGGGACTTAAAGCAAAAATAAGCTTGCGGTGCATAAATTTTACATTAAGATATAAATGACTTGTATGAACATGAAAGTGAGGCTAACTCCAATTTTTGCAAAAACTGGAATTTTCCCACTATCCAAATAAGGCCTTCAAATAAAAATAAAAATAAAACAAGGATTTTGTGTTGATTCCATGAATCGATGAATATAAATACCCCCTGTGGGCGCCTAATAACCCATAACTGTGTATTACAAGCACTGATACAGAATTTCAACAAGTGTGTAAAAAAGTACGTTTTAAGAGCGTAAAACGAAATATGAGCTGTACATAATATGCTATAAAGGAGAACATCACCATCTATATGAAAAGTCCATCAAATATATTAAAACAATTCTAAAAAATTGCATTTCGTTATTTTGAATGGAAATATGGTCTTTAGTCTAGTGAGGTGTCTCTCAGACTGACGACTGTTCTCCTCGATATGAGAAATTCCCCATTTGAACTGCAGTAGAGTTAGAAATTTCTGTATAGCGTCTGTTAACTAATGGTATAAAACCCAGACGCATCTAATGTACATATGATATGCGTTTGATTGTTGAAAATTTGAAAATAATCGGAAGAAAACCTGTCCCATAAAAAAGGCGTGTGTGTAGTATGGATTTCCCCATGCGAGACAGTATTTTTTTTAATTCTTTTTGTCGGTATTAACAAATAAAATTGTGTAATCTTTTGTCCAAATTTCATAGCGTGGAAGAAATAAAGTTATTTCAGTTACAAATAAAATTATCATTACCGTTTTACAACGAATATTGTAAAGAATAGTAATTTTGTAAACTAGGTATGGGACACTGTATGAGTAAGACCCGTTGATTTCATTTCTATAATATGTTTTAATCATTAATTGATTTCATGTTTATATGAAATGATAATCGACATACAACTAACGTTATAGACTTTAAGGGGATGTTCTCGGACATTTCAAATGCAACCAGCAAATGAATTTATTTTTATCTGTATGATTCGAATAAACTGAAACAAAATTTCTCAGTGCATCATAAATGATATTCCGTATTTATGCATAAAACCCCAAGTCTATTTTCATATAGGTATATTTATATATATTATATATATATATATATATATATATATATATATATATATATATAACGAGGAGATAGAGGATACACAACGGCACATGTTTATGCTTGTAGATGTTTATGAATGTAGATAAAGGAATAGTATATTTGTTTTTTGGAACCTTTAAACTAAAGCTTTTAATCCCCACCGTAGAAACATAGCTCCGTTACTCATATTTCTATACATTTCAAACACCAAAAGAAACTAAAATGAGAGTTACGTTGCCAATTCTTTTTCATTTCGCAGTTACAGGCATACCATGTTACATCTGTTTGATATAGCCTGTATAAGAATGCTCGAAGCTGTCCTCATTAATATTTATCGACTACTTCTGGAGATAAATATTTGAACTCTGGATGTTCTGCGTTTTTTCGAGAAGTGGAATTTGTTCTATATCCATTCATAATAGAATTGAGATAGACTGTTATTTAGCAGAGCGCTACTACATATATATCTTTTTGTTTTGTCGAAATACCTAGTTCCTTTTCTAAAAGATGTAATTACACAGAAAACTTAGTTATAAGTGCATTTAAGTATAGTTATTAAATTGCGCTTTCGTACTCGTAGAGAACGAAATTTTTAGGTTAAAATATTGCGAATATTCTGTAATGTTTTAGTACATACTTCTAAAGAGTCTGAAATATTTAGTTTAACTATATTTAATTTTCTTGATTATTACTTCTGAAAATGCCAGCAATTTGTGGGCATTTCACCGAATAGCGCGTATTACAATTAATCTGCATAATTCTAAAAAGGTATCGGAGAACAATCGCAGACTGATATATTTTTTTGCTTTTGTTTTTCATGATGCAAACGGCAAATTTTCAGCGAACGATAACAACAACTGATTGGTCAGCAAATCTGCCCGCACAGTACGTATTCACTATTAATTTGCTGCAAACACTTATCTCTTGTATGAATATGAAATTCCACTTTTGAAGAACAGCATGTTGAGTTCATGCTGTCCACACATAGTCCCAACGTCTACGCATAGTCCATCAAAGTAATATATCTAGAGCCTAATTCCAGAGATTTTTCAGTTCCGAGTCAGTTCGCTATCCAGCATTGCGAACAAATAAGACATATATACCTTGACACACTTTGAAGCATCTCGGAATGCTGCTTAAAGTATACTTCAAAGTATTCCTTATCGAGACGTTACGAACTCGCAAGTTGAAATCAATACGGCTCCTTTACATCTGATGATTGGAAGGGAGCACGTACATTGGGATAGAACTATTACGATTACGATTTAAAATATCATTCATTTTTATTTTGCAAAATTTATTTTAGTGGTTTGCAAAATTTTACATCAACATTAAAATTACATAAAAATATTATCGTGCTTTTTGGAATCTTATTTCCAAATATCACCCGTTTCGACAACTATACTAAGACCTTACAGCACGTAACGTTTGCCAATCTATGATAACCTCCCCATCTCCCCATAAAAGAAAGTTTAATCTGGGCAAAATACCTATGTGTTAAAGATTTTTCGGGATTATAGGGAAATACAAATACTTATCCAGTTATCAGTATTGATATATAACTATATACCCTTTCAACTTAAATCATGTGGCGTTTAAGAAAATCTGATAGGGAATACGATATATGTTCCATTTTACCGAGAGTAAATAAGAGAAAGGAATTCTTATAGTAATATGATTGACTGTTGTCTTGGAAAATCTATACACGGAGGTTCTGGAACCTTATGTGGAGATTCATAATCTAAAATATCTTTGCATTGGGAACAGATTACTAATTGTCTCTAAAACAGTCTTTGCAGGGTTTCTTTAATGCTCTGAAGCCAAGGGTCCAACGAATGATTTGAATACTTTTAAGCATCTGATTTCTAAGTATAACCGATTGTGATAATATAAAGATATCTTTGTCATTCTGCTTAAAAGAAGAACGGACAATTACTTGATATCGAACGAATATAACGTTCTCTTATCTGATATTTGAAAGGAGATTTCATCGCTCCAATATATCATAAATTGGCTGATTGACATCATATCTTTAGTTATTAGAAAAAAAAATCTTTCATCGCTATCTAAAAGAAAATATTTCAACCCTTTTCGTGCCAACCACATTAAACAATAACAATTTGTTTACTTACCATTTATAATTTACCTATTTAACACAATTTGGGATCATTTAAAATTTTTAATTTTTTAAACTTTTCATTTTTTTTCATCCATCATTTGAGCCCTTTGTTATACAACACTTTTAATTAATGCCATATCGGGACATGATCATGAATTAACATGTCCCACATATCAATTTTCTATTACTAACAAGCCAATAAATACATAAATTTTTGTTACTTCTGCGTATCTATATGTTACTTTGATGTTCACCATTCCAGTCTATAGAATCCGTTCTAGCGACGCAATTTACTTATAAAAAATTGCAATTTGGAGCACGAAGAGGTGTTTGTTCTACACAACCTAAGAAATGAAGCATTCAATAGGTTTTTACTTTAAAACGGCGATGCTTCTGTTAAAGACAGCAGTGTCAGCATAAATCTCCTTACGGTTGTTTCTTCCTCGAGCTTAAATATTAAATGTTCATTAGAGACGACATAATTTAACTGAGTCTGTGTTACGGTATTGTTGTTTGTGATAACAGGATTTGCTGAGACATTGAAAATGTGGGGCTTATTTAAGCACGTCTTGGATTTTGGTAAATCTTCTGGATTAGGCAAGGAGGGAGAATATTAGAGCATAATTAAGCTCAATGTGAAATGAATCGGATATATTTAAACATGTTGCTGTTACGGCTGTTGTGTACTAACCCTATTGGATCCGCTCACCTTAATGTTATACTGTGGAAAAAAAATGTCTACTATTTATGGCTACATGAATGCTGATAATTCAATAATTTTTTTTATTTTCAGATAGCCTGAACTTTTCTGCACCCTGCAACAAGATTCGTTTCGTAAATTTCGTCCACGAAAAGAGTAATTATCCACAATTTAAATTTTAAAATATTATTTGCATTAAAAAAACGAAAAATGTCCCAAGCTGTAAAATTTCTTTCACTATTACGGAGTACAATTTTTAAATCCAAGTCAGCAATCCCTGGACAAATATTCTCCATAAGTTAACATTGATGTGAGTTAATCCAATAGGGTTAGTACATAACAGTTTTAAATATTACAAACTTAAATTTTAAAATATTATTTGCATTAAAAATTGTCTTAATTATTACATATTTAAATTTTAAAATATTATTTGCATTAAAAAAACGAAAAATGTCCCAAGCTGTTAAATTTCTTTTTCTATTACGGAGTACAATTTTTTAAATCCAAATCAGCAATCCCTGGACAAATATTCTCCATAAGTTAACATTGATGTGAGTTAATCCAATAGGGTTAGTACACAACAGTCTTAAATATTAAAAACTTAAATTGTAAAATATTATTTGCATTAAAAATTGTCTTAAATATTACAAATTTAAATTTTAAAATATTATTTGCATTTAAAAAAAACGAAAAAGTCCCACTCTGTAAAATTTCTTTCTCTATTACGGAGTGCAATATTTTATATCCAAATCAGCAATCCCTGGAAAAATGTTCTCCATAAGTTAACATTGATGTGAGTTAATCGAATTGGGTTAGTACACTGCAGTCTTAAATATTACAAAGTTAAATTGTAAAATATTATTTGCATTAAAAATTGTCTTAAATATTACAAATTTAAATTTTAAAATATTACTTGCATTTAAAAAAAAGCGAAAAAGTCCCAATCTGTAAAATTTCTTTCACTATTACGGAGTGCAATATTTTATATCCAAATCAGCAATCCCTGGAAAAATGTTCTCCATAAGTTAACATTGATGTGAGTTAATCGAATAGGGTTAGTACACAACAGTCTTAAATATTACAAAGTTAAATTGTAAAATATTATTTGCATTAAAAATTGCCTTAAATATTACAAATTTAAATTTTAAAATATTATTTGCATTAAAAAAATATCTATTAAGGAGTGCAATATTTTAAATCCAAATCAGAAATTCCTGGACAGACGTTCTCCATATTTAATATTGATGTGAGCTAACCCAATAGGGTTAGTACACAACAGTCTAAAATACTACAAAATCATCAATATTTTTGATAACCGGAAAAACAAATTTGCTGCAATATAATGATTTTTTATTGCA
Source organism: Dolomedes plantarius (assembly GCA_907164885.2). Classification (NCBI taxonomy): domain Eukaryota; kingdom Metazoa; phylum Arthropoda; class Arachnida; order Araneae; family Dolomedidae; genus Dolomedes; species Dolomedes plantarius. Next base: position 160,125,310 of record OU015495.1, on the reverse strand, counting down.
GAATGTTAGCTTTTTTTCAATTAAAACCCTTTATACAAAAAACTACTTGGAACAATTGATTTAATTATGTTAACTATCTTATCCTCTGCATAAATATATAAATAACTATAAGCACGTTCGAACACTTACTCGTACAACTACTGCGTATTTGAGTATACAGTAATAGAACTTATTTACATTCTTGAATATCATAGCAAATATTTCATACATTACTGTTCTCAATGTAAAAGAAAAGATACCTTTTCCTCTTTCCCGTACCGTTTTCCTCCTTCATCTTAAAACAACATTTATTCGTTCTTCTGCATTCAGAATATTTCTTTTGAAACAAAGATATGGTGCCTTGCTAATATTTGCTTAATTTTTTTGCTCGTGCATATTCTTTGTGACTTTATTTCGAACTATTGGTAGAAGAATGCCTAATGTGCTATCCATTAATATTTATTCTTAAAGACATCAAATATATATATTTGAAGATGGATGATACCTTATTCTTTTCCGTTTGTTTAAGTATGACTTTTCTTATATTCATTTCGAAGAAGGGCAGATTGGACTGGGAGAAGAATAAAAATCTTCATTTTTCAGAAAGAATCAGAACGACTACATTGTCATGAGGTTATATACAAATATTTAATATGATGGCTTAAAGGTATTCGACGACGTTTAAAACGTCAATTCTGATGAAAATTTTGATTTAAAAAAAAAATCCTGTTTCTTTAAGAATGTAAATTTCTGTTTCTAAATATGATTTTATTTTTTCCGATCATTAGAAATGAGAGAGATTTAAAGGAGAGCAAAAGCTTACACTTTCAATACAACTGAAGACTTAAGAAGTGTTTTTTGAAGAGCTTGTATTTCGTCCAAAATGTAAACGATTATTGTGATAACTCAAAACATAATCAAGATACGTCTATGAAACTTTTCTGGTAGGTATTTCATTTTCTGACGAATGTAATGAATCGAAGATTAGGCTCTAAGTCTATTATTTGGGGATTTATAGCTGCATTTATAAAATAATCTCATACGCAATTACAGAAAATATACATGCCATTGCATATACTGTATAGAGAAAATAGCTCACTTCTACCCAGACTTGGATGTATATAATTTGAAGTGGCACTCTAAATGAATTTGATACAAACACAGTTTATACATGAAACAATGTTTATTGAATTCGTTGCACATATAGAATTTGCTTTTACAGCAATAAGCATACGTACTACTTGTACGGGATATATATATTAACATTCAATAGAAATACACTTTGCGAATACTCACAAACCAGCAGAGACTCAAAACAGCAGTACTGCCACCTAAACTTTGGGCCCCCTAAGCACTAGCGCCGGTTAACACCTGGAGCTGTTTACCTCGTAGCTCCCTCTCGCTTATCTATCAACTTTAACAACCTTTCTTCAACCTTAACAACCTTTTTTATTAATGACGCTGCATGGTATTTATACTAAGCGCGTATGCCGAAATTAGCATATCTCAAGCAGCTTCTTTAATTCAATCACTCAAAAGTTCGATTCTTGTGAATCGAATCTTGTGTATACCTTACAACTGGCCTGCATTTATTTTAGATTTCAAAATATCAACTAGCTTTAATGTCATCTCACTCAAGAGGGTTTTACGTAAATACGGTAAAAATAAATTAATTGCATAACTTTGCATAACTTTTGTAGAGCTAGTCCCGTGTATGAAAAAGTTTGCTCAATTTCAACATAAGATTCTCAATTTTGTAAAGAATTGCATACTTATGGTCTATTTTTCCCCATTCGTATTTTATGCTATATTCCTTCGAAAAATAAGACAGAAATCTTTTAAAGTACAATATTTAAAAAAAAAACCCGACTCTGAGCGTACTCGGATATTTTAATACTACAGTGATTCTAAAAAATAAAATTCTGCAACATGAATACAAGAGAAAGTTTATATATTAAAAAAAAACTATGTACTTTAGTTTTGATATATTATGACGGCTAATCTGTTGAGATATATTTGCAAACACATAATTGATATGAAAGCACAATACGTTACATAGGATAGTAAAGATTCTCAGTAACATGACTTATTACTTTAATTTAACAGCTGATGTACATCAGCTGTTAAATTAAGGATAATATGGGTCTGAGTTTGTCCTCAACTGCAAAGTAGAAGTGAAACTTTGAAGTGAAAATTGAACTTAAGTGAAAATTGGAAGGTTTTGGTGTTATGTAGTAGTTTGTTCTTTCTTTTTTTCAGAAGGTGATGGTTATTGAAACAGTAACGTTGTTAAGTGCTTAGAATATTGACCTGAGATGCCGTAGCTTGAGGATGTTGAGTTTTGTTGTAGTCATAATTTGTTTTTAAGAATATAAATATATACAAATTTGGAGTGACAACAGAGTAAGGAAGTATTTAAAAAGTAAATTTTATGGTGCATCCCTATCCAAAACTAAGTAAATTTTTTCACTTTACGATATTACAAGAGAAGCGAAAGATTAACAGGCCTGTTTGTGTATGCAGTACAACTTTAATGGGCATAATAATAGGTATGATAACATTATTGAAAAAGTGAAGAGTCGCGTCCACGACTGAAACAGTTAAGCTTCTAGTGCTTTGTATACTAGTGATGTCAGAATAAATTTTATGGTGGCATCTTTGCAGTATGTAATGATCGTTTCCTTTCGTTGCTAACTTGGATATAAAATATGCTTTTCATCAACAGTTTTCCAGAAGTCAAACGATGTTTTCCTGGGTAAAATCCACAATTTACTGACATACAATTTTTTTAAATCTTGTTTCTTTTGTAATGTGTAAGATTCAAAGGTCTCTTCAAGAGTAATAGTATAGGTTTCTTGTCTCCTGAACAAAAACTACCTATGTGATTTCAGGATCAGAACTTTTCAAGTGAGTTACCGCTTTCAGGAGAACAACCTCCCCTGTTTGCACGGTGCAGATTTTTTTTGCGGATTTTTTTAACCTAAAAAATATTGAAAATTTTTCCAAAATTAAAGATTGCATGATGTATTTACAACTTCTTTAAACTGATAACAGATGGCAGTACTAACCATTTTCTGCCCATTTAGCTGGAATGCAAGTGACAAAAAAGCTAGTTTTAGGCGTTTGCACTGTGAAAACGGCGCCCCTCAAAGGGTTAAGGAATTTAAAATATTCGCTATTTCCCCTCTTTTAGGGCATCCAACCAGTCATTAGTTGACTAAAATCTCAGCAGACATTGAGTGATTTGTATGTTTCTTTTTCTCAGATTGTCTTACCTGAAAGTCTCGGGATTATTCTAGAATTTTATGCTATACTTTACCATTATATTCATGTGTTTCTAAACTTAAAATCCTGTTATTGTTTAGCCCCAGAAACAATAAGAGTAAATGTTAATAAAATATTGGCATTATGTATTCCGGGTTTATTTATATATCACTAGCAATTGGTAACTAAGCTGTAACTGTCTATGCCATAGGGATTCAAACTTTTGAAAACTGGGATGTCATGGACAGTGAGATAGAATTGAAAAGTCAATTGAATTTTTCTCCTGAATTCTCCGTTCATCTAAGTTTAAATTTTGACATCTACAGCTATTTAGAGATTACATAGACTACTAAATATTTTTAATTAACTGTAATCGAAGAAAGCAGCATATATATTCATTCATGAAAATTAAAATAAATAAAAAGCATTTATAAACATACCTAGAAAGTTAAATTTTCTATCCAAGACGTATTATATTCTTGGAGATTATTATGTTCTAAGTGGCCAGAAAATACTCCTCGAAACAAATGCTTTCTTTTGGTTAGTCGTAATGGCGTACAATCACTTGTAATTTTGTTAACACAATATTGATTTCCTCTCAAGAGAATGAAAGACATTTAAGAGGATAAAATCTTCATTATCCGATATTTAAGGGTGGCTAATATAACTAATTTATAATCTTTGACTGCGTACTAGAAAGGCATTCTAATATTATTATTATTATAGGATAGTGAACTTAATATTGTTATTAAAATATTTTGCTGCCGAAAACTTTTGATTTTTTTAATACAGAATTAAATATTTTTAATCTTTATATAAGAGCTATGAAATTTCTTTTTCTTTCTGCTCGATAGCAGAAATAGCTTTATTTCAACTGAATACAATGACATTTCAATAGATACCTTAGGTTTATTTTGTTATTTTTGAATTTGACATTTTAATCGAAACGTTACTCACCTGATCTACTAATACTTTCCCATAATGTTTTACCTATTAACAGCATTTTAAGTAAATACTGCTAGCTTTTTAAAGTTATATTTAGAACTTACTCGTCAAGTGAAATGACTTGGAAATATAAGTCATAACTGGGGAAATATTTAACACTGGAGGCATAATAATTTTCACAGCATCTGTACTGATGCATAACCGCTATACTTAGATTGTATCAAAGGATACAATATTTTCTACAAAAATTGACGGAGTTTAACTAGAAAACAGCTACATTTTGTTTCAAAAATAATAAAATCTAACTTTAAAAATTGATATTTTGAAACACATCGTAAATTTCAATCTTTCTTTCTGAAAAAATCTCATAATTTGAAATACTAAATAGTATAAATATAATATTCGCTTAATATGCCTTGTAATCTGCATAAATATACCTTGTTCTAAAATATTTTAACTGAACTTGGAGAATATATCATCTTCTCCAAATTATATTTTATTTATTTAGCTTGAATTTAAACAAATGGGGAAAACAAATGCAAACAATTTTCAGCCTAGCTGAGAAAAAAATACCTTACCTATAAATTTAAACTAATTCAATGTAATTTAATGTTATGCTAATTTTATTGCAATTTGTAGAATTCTCCTAAGATTCGAAGCAAGCATCATTTATTTCATTTATGTTTTTTTTCCCTATGTATGTTGAATGACACAATTCTATTCAATTCACAAATTATGTTCACATATTAAAATAAAAACTTTATTTTTATCATTTATTTTGGTTGTGAAGGTAATTAAAAGCTTTCTTGGGTATTAATATTTAATCATTAAAGTCTTTATGACTTACAGTTAATGATTTCAAAAGCATTATGCAGCAAATAATATTTTCTTACCTATGTAATACTTATTGTATGAATTAAAATGTATATAAGTGTATCAGATACGGGTTTCGTATTTTAAAATTATTTAACCATTAAGTATGATTTAGAGGATAAATTCCCTTAATGTAATCTACTTAATAGCAAATATTTAGTCCTAAATCATAAAATAATACAAAAAACTAAAAGTATCTTTAAGGAGACCCATGACAAAAAAAATTAAACTTTTTTTATTCATATGCTTTTTCTATTTTTTTCAACAGACAGGTCTTAATAAAAACATCAGTATGTGTTAAAAATACTTGAAAAATCTGAAATGAAAAATTTAAATTACAAATTAATAGTGATTACGTATTCAAACTGAATGATTAGTATTTAATATATGTAAAACTTTATAATTATTTACATACCTAGAAGATTTTTTCGCTTTTGTAGACAGAAGATGTATAAAAACGTTTTTCTTCAGGAAACTACAAAAATTTTATTTCAAATATTACAGTATTTTTTAACGCAAAAGCAACATTTTTCTTGTATCATTGAAAACGTATATAGCTCCCGATAAATTTAAGAGCTTAAAATTACATTTATCATGTTTCCTGTTCCAATGGAATAAATGAAAAGATATACTAAATCCATTGCCAGGATAACAAAGGATTAAACCACAGATCGCCAAATTGTCGATCTCGAGCTACTAGTGGCTCGCGGATGAATTTTAGGTAGATCGCGGTCACGCTCAGGTTGGCTAACATGAAGTTGCAATGGCAGCTATGACCTACTCACCGAAGATTAAAAAAATTGTTGATAGCAAAAAGAGAGCCATCCTTCTCATTAAACTTAATTAGTCAGACGAAAAAAAAAGTTCTTACACTTCTTATTAAATTCTTTACAATGTAAACAATTTTATTAAATTTAATGAAATATTTACTAGAAAATATGTATGTTTTTTATATAAATAAAGTAACAGACGTATTTGTCGGGTCACGTGAACGTCACGTCTCCGGGTCTGACTCATCCTGACAGTGCGACTTTGGCGGCCATTTTGTTTTGGTCGAAAATCGGTGTATTATTTTTCTTATGAAAGTACATAAATCTTACATATTTGGAAAGAGCATTGAAAACTGATAACTTTTTCTGCTTACAGTTATTCTGTTACGTTAATAGTTTTAAAGATATTTTAATTCTAAAAAAGCACTCCACCGGAGTAGCCCTGCACTCAAAGCAGTATGGTGCAGCCATCTGTCGGTAGCAACGGGAATGAAAATTGACGGGAATTTAATACATTTGTATGGCCCTGAAAAGGGCCTTTTTTTTCTTTTGTGGGGCCCGAGCATAGCCGGGCGAAGACCGGCTAGTTAGGTAATAAATAAATGTGTGATTTAGAAGAAAAAAATATTTTTGTCCTTGTTTCTTTTGGTAGCTAGCTCACAGTAAGATTTACTAACAGTACGGTTGTTCAATGGCTTCAAAGTTTGGCGACCACTGGATTAAACAATAAGAATGATGATTGGATTTGGAGCTCACTTTTTCATTTCCTGACCAAAAAATGTATTATATATAGCATTACATGTATTATACATAAGTTTATAGTCTACTTTAATGTCTCATTTGAAATAAAATATCTGGCATTCCATACCATTGAAAATTTATCTATGTTAAAGGTCACTATATCGCAATCTTAATTTTCACTCACTGATTTATTTAACCATTTTTATTACACTACACTTGCAGGACCACAAGATTTCTTTTATAAAGGCAATGAATAAGAGGCTTCCTCCTATCGCTGGTATGGAACGGTTGGTAGGTTATTGGCTCAGATATTTCAAGACGTAAATTCTCATTCATCCCTTGATGCGCGATCATTACATTGGGGCAAAGATCATTATAAAGGAAGAAGGATTAATGAACCATTATTTAAAATGTCTGACAAAGATTCCCAGACGAAAACAAAAAATAGCGTGGTCGAAATTGAAAATAGAAACGAAAGTATCCTGGACAGGAAAATGTGAGTTTGACCTCCTAGAGGGAGTAGGAAATATGTGAAGAATGTCACGGAAATGAGATTGCCAAGGTGTTTAAATTGGTAGAAAAGCCGGACAGAGGTTCGAAAAAGGAAGTTCAATTCTTGTCCTGGTAAGCGGTTGTTACACGCTGCTTTAAAATACGGCAGTTAGACTCGGAATGTTAAATATTTGGAACGTCAATGTGGAATGAGATAATTTAATCATTACACATCTTTGAGATATCTTTTTACAAAGGAAGATTTTAAAATTTTATGAGGGTTTCGGATATTCAAAATCTATGATGGTGAAGCGAATGGGGTATAATGAAACCATTTATATATAATTAAATAACTTACGCAATGAAGGACCGAATGATGCATATAAAATTTAACCAAATTTGTCTGATACAAATTCCTTACAATTTGCAAGAAATGCTTGTTTATTTTTTTAAATTTTTGACACGTTAATTTAATAATAGTACCTCCGATTTATCTTTATATATAGACTAACTGAATTTTACTGTATTTTTTTTAGATTCTATCCAATCGTCTGCCGCATTAGTAAGGAAATTTTTTTTGTCTATTTCGTTGTTATACACGTGACCTAAAATTAGTTTAAAGAATCACAAAAAGAAAAGAAACCCCGTGATTAGCATTTAATAAATTAAATTCTAAAAATTGATTTTATATATTCACCAAAAATAAGAAAATGGAGGTAAAGATGTGCAAAAGATTTCATTTTAAAGGAATTTTTATGATCTATCTCGTGATATAAATTTTATAACTCTCAAATTATTATTTTAAATGCAAACTTTAAAGAATCTTACAAAAACAGTTTAAAAATTTAATTTAAAAAATCTAAGAAGAATTTTTCAAAAATTTCTCTTAGTGAACCCCTACACAATAAGAAGAATCGCCATGAAAAATATCAGCCCTTTATGTCCAACGGTTTGGTTTGTGCGGTATATGTCAGTCAGTCAGTCAGTCAGTCAGTCAGTTACGGAACTGTTACATATATATATATAGATAGGTATCATCTCTCTTTGAACTATTTGGTTCATCTCACCTTCCGTAACTGTATTGAAGCTCCAGCAGGATTTCATATTTTAATTTTCTGAAGATAATAGTAAGAAGGGAAATTATATATTTTACTTGAATATTTTTAAAATGCGTCTTGCGAAAATAATGGAGTTAAATTATACAAATATAAATAATTTTGAATTTCGGATAAAGAATGATGTTAAAGTATACCATAAATTTATGGCACTACATTCCTAGTTGCAATGTATGGTACATTAGCATATGTATATGGTAACATTAATATTTATTACCTCTTTTCCAAATAAATATTAAAATGTAAAAGTTATTATATGATGGTGAGAAGAATTAATTTTGCGTTCATATCGGATAAAGACAGACACTTTTACTCTTAATGTCTGGAAAGAGCGAGGGATTTTCAGGTTGATATAATAAGAATATATAATACAAAGATGCACATGTGAATGCATGCATATACATTACAATACACCACAACAGAGGAACATTTTTCGATACATGTATTAATAACTTACGCTTAAAATATAATTAACACAATTTTTACCAAAATTGTAACATTTTATGAAAATTATTTCAAACATATCAGAAAAAATATTCTGGTTCGTACTTTCCCTAGAAACAAGGATATATATATATATATATATATATATATATATATATATATATATATATATATATTATATATATATATATATATATATAATATATATATATATGTATATATATATATATGTATATATATATGTTTATATATATATATATGTATATATATATATATATATATATATATATATATATATATATATATATATATATATATATATATATATATATATTTATATATATATATATATATGTATATATATATATATGTATATATATATATATATATATATATATATATATATATATATATATATATATATATATATATATATATTATATATATATATATATATGTATATATATATATATATATATGTATATATATATATATATATATATATATATATGTATATATATATATATATATATATATATATATATATATATATGTATATATATATATATATATATATATATATATATATATGTATATATATATATATATATGTATATATATATATATATGTATATATATATATATATGTATATATATATATATATATATGTATATATATATATATAGATATGTATATATATATATGTATATATATATATATAGATATGTATATATATATATATGTATATATATATATATATATATATATATATATATATATATATATATATATATATATATATATATATATATATATATATATATATATATATATATATATATATAGTCGTACCTCGACTTACGAGTGGGTCGACTTACTAGGTTTTCGAGATACGAGCATTCTCTCGGTAGATTTTTTGATTCGAGTTACGAGCTAAAATTCGGGTTACGAGTAAGCTTCAGATATCCCACCGCTAGTTTGAGCAGCGAATGCTATGTTACGTGCTCATCAAATAAGAACACAAGAAGCATATAATATTTACAAACTTTATGTGCAAGTATTATGCAATTGTATAATATTATTATAAGACTACTATCCAGTCTTAAACCGAGATATTGGATTCTGAGAAAACGTTCTTCGTATTCTCAGAAAAAAGAATCTGGTATAGCCTCAGTGAACGATGCAACATTCGCCCAGCTTCCGTGTCTTACTCGTTCACTTTAAGAGAGCAGCTGGTAATAAAAGTGGAAGTGAGGAAAGCGGGGCGAAAAGATAAAAAATCAACGAATAAGATTTAATTTCTCAGTTCAACCTTTCTCCTCCTCTTCCATCAGCATCTTCAAGTGTGATCTCGAAGGTAAATGTTGTACATTACACTTAATAAAACACATTTATTGCAGTACATTCTACTTTATTCCCCTTTTATACAATGTTCGTCGTTTATAAGCACGTTTTTCTTATTTAAAAACATGTAACAAAAAAATTGCGGTGTTTTGGGAGAGCCCGGAACGAATTAATGGCATTTCCATTCATTTCAATGGGGAAAATTGATTCGAGATACGAGTATTTCGAGTTACGAGCTAAGTCTAGGAATGAATTAAACTCGTAAGTCGAGGTACCACTGTATATATATATATATATGTATATATATATATATATAAGGATATATTAAATACAGCATGATTAAACAATATGTCTTGGCTAAAGAATATTGTCAATTCTTTTCCTGAATTTTCTTTCAGGATAAGAGAGGTTAAATAGTTTTTGAAGAGTATGAATAAGTATATTTAAAATGTCGTTATATATTCTTATAAATCTTAAACGTTTCAAGACGCTTTTTATTATAGACGACTTTACAACGTTTTTTCAAGAAAATAAATTTTAAAGAGTACATTTTTTATAAGTACCGCATTTTTCGGACGATGACTCCTCTGTAATTTATGGGAGAACTTCTAGAAAAGAATATTTTGTATTTTTTTAGGTATATAAAGATAATTTCGATTTCTTACTTAATAAAGATAAAAAATATACATAATAAATAAAATAAATAATTTATATAAAATATATATAATAAATATATATAATATATATTGTTCTGTTATCTTGTTCGTTAGGATTGAACAAATTCTCTTCTGAAAGTTCACACAAAAAAAAAATTTATTATTCTGTAAATTCTTCAGGCGAATACACAAATTCAAATATAAAACACGTAACAACTGTCTTCTATACAGCAGAAAATTCTAAAAACACAAGTTAGGATACCAGAGTTTTTATTATAATACACTAGGGGCTTCGCCCTAGACTCGCTACACTCGCTTTTCGTACGGGGCCTTCGGCCCCTAATAAGGCTTACTCGTAAAAAGACTTAATACGGCTTAAAAGGGAATATTTTACTCGTAAAAGGCCCCTAATAAAGCTTACTCGTAAAAACATATTTGTTATTGCAATGTGATATTAACGTGACCGACTACGTTGAAAACATCGATTTCCGACAATTCGTAGAGTTGTTTTTTTTATTGTTTGTGTTTCTTATACTTTGGACCTTCCTCTTTCCAAAACTGTTTTTCTTTTTTCTCTACGGGATGTAGAAGAAATTTTCTATTCATTAGAAAACATATCGTTTGATTCTAAATCAAACCGGAAGTAGAACTTTGTAACCGTAAGTTGTCCTAAAATTGCACTAATTTGCTGATATTCAGCACTTAAATTTAGTTTTTTTTCAAATTTGAAGTTTCAGTAATGTTTTTGCCACATCCTTAATACTTTTTGGCAGTTATATTGCGAGTTTATTTTTGAAAAACTGGCAACAATTCAATTCTCGTGATTGCTTGTTTATATCGTTACTCTGATATTTCACTGAAAACAAGAAATGTTAATATAAAAGATTAAGATTTAGAATAAAAATCCAATTCTGTAGTAAACAAAAATATAATATAAAAGATGATCTGTAATAAAGTAAGCTGTACTAAATTAATTAATTAGTAATGTATAAATCAATAAATAAATTAAATAATATAAAGATATGTATTATAAATAAAATATAAATTTTAAACGTTTCTTTAAAATTTATATTATATTTATAATACATATCTCAAAGTCAGGTAACTTTGAAGAACAGCAAAACAATGTTTGAGAGTTTTAACCTTTGTTAAGCTGCAGTAAAGTAAGCTATAGTAAATTAATTAATTAGTAATATATAAATCAATAAATGAATTGAATAATATAAAGATATGAATTATAAATATAATATAATTTCAAACGTTTCTTGAAGTCAGGTAACTTTCTAGAACAGCAAAACAATGTTTGAGAGTTTAACCTTTGTTACCACTATCTGCTTCTGTTTAGAGTCAAAAAAATTTCAAGAATTCAGTATAAAAATAGCGCTCGCGCATGAAGTATTTATTTTGATAAAGATATCTTTTCCTTTTGAAAATAAATAATAAACTGAACAAATAAACTTTTGAAATGAAAATGGCAACAAAGATCGTTTGTTTACAATCGTGAATTTGATTTTTGGTATGATTAATTTACTAATTACTGATCGATTTTAATTATTTTAGGCTTTTTGAGACCGCCTGAAGGGGGGTAAGGAGAATTTTGAATTTGATTTTAGTTTCTTTCAAATAATTTTTACATCTTTCCTCTGTTAGGGCTAATAGCGACATACGCAGGGGTGATTATCGGGCAATGTAACAGCTTCCATCCATTTACTGTTGTCACCCTTATGGGAAGGGCTTTTCATCACTGTTGAATTATCAGCTTTAAAATTCAATTAAAAATCGAAATTTTAAGATAGAGACTTGAAATGAGGATTATATGAATAAGAAAGCTTTCAGTTTCCAGATGATGCAAATATTTTTTTTGTAAGATAAAAACTCGACGAGCATCGATATTACATCCACATATGGGACGATATTTCTTGAAAAACTGTGTTTAATTTTTTTATGAAAATATAAATCTGTTTTAAAATATTTTTAAACAAATGAGGTCTAGTTTAAACGAGAAATATCTGTAGTCTCAGATTGTAAAAAGATCAAAATTCTACAAATCTTTTTTGGCGAGTTATCGTAATCTGAAGATGAAAAAGTCAATATTTTTCCACAAAACATAAATTATAAAAAATAAAAAAACTTAAAGTCCGACGAAGATAAGACATGTCTTACTTTGGTCCCCCCCTTTTTTCTGCATCCATTGGTATCCCTCTCGACCCCATACCCCCAGCGGTTTCGGAGGGGATAGCATGAAAAGCTTTTGACAGTAGCAGCGCCAGCGGGAGTTACTTTTTTTTAGAATAGAGAGACAATAATGCAGTTTCAACACATTCAATTCTCACTAGGAAATTGAACGGAGTTCCTAAATCAAAATCAATTAGTGTCTTTGCGAATGCAGTGCCTTGGTCTTAAAGACTTTATTTCCTGTAAGCAAGTTATTAATATCAAGGTACGTGTGCTCAGTAGTTATACTGAGTTCCAATGCCAATGTCAGGTATATTTATAGATTTTCAAAGCGCCCGCTATAGGTCAGTCTCAGCTAGATATTTTTAGAAGCTTCCAGAAAGGTTTAGTCAGCAAGTTGTAGACCATTTGGTGAAATATAGCCAAATTTAGCGTCCAAAATAAGTCACTAAATCCAACGGCAATATTGCGATAACTGTCATATTTGGCGAGATTCGCCTAAACTCCCATGTTAAATACATAGCTATAGGAGCTCTTCCATAGAAGCCAACGAAACAAAATGAAATATTTACAAAATTCGTTACAATATAATAAAAAAAATGCATTTATTTTTAACGGTACCTTCGAAACATAAGACGCACTCCAATTTTAAGTCGGATTTTTAAGTAAAATGTGACGTCTTATAGTCCGAAAAATACGGTACTTACTATATAGTGTTCTAAATTTCTACCTGAAGAAAAATGCAAATATATGGCGTTTCATTTGTCAATATTTTTTCCAGTTGACACTAACTTACGTTTTCCTTATGTTTGAAATATCCACTTAAAGAATGTCCAAAGGTGTGTAAGTAAATATTCCTAAACTATTTCAGTATCTAAGATTTTGAAACTGGTATATGTTTTCGATTGTATTTATTCTACGTCGATATGCGACAAAAAAAAAAAAGACTACTTTAGAAAAGACGAATTTAATATGTTTACAAAATTTTCTTCCTGTAATAGTACCGAAAAATGTTTCTGGTGGCATAATATGTTTATTAAAAAACTAGTTTTGGAATGTCGAAAATAACTCAAGAATCATAAAAAAAGTTTGGTTTGCGTAATTAAAATGAATTTACATGCATATGATTATGAGAAATGATTCGTAACCCTCCATTTTATTCACTGCTTTTCTGCTGAAAATTCTTATAAGAACAGAAAATATGCAAATCATTAAAAATTCACCACCCTTTGTGCGGGATGTTTTTAATTACTTACGTGAAAGTGAAAAAAGAAATATCCATACAAAGTTTCATAGAAAATTCATTAGATTCCTTTAAAAGATTTGAAAGAAAAGAGAATTCTCTAGGACGAAAGCACAAATATTTAGAAAAGATATGCATTTGCTTAGCGTATTATTTAAATTTTCATTGACAAATGCAGTGCCGTAAATGTATAAATGAATAAATAAATGCATGCATAAAATATAACTGGATACATGTGGGGAAGAAGGCGTTCTTTTTTCGCTCTTTAGGAGCATCTTTGCTTAAAATTTCAAAACCTTAATAATAACGGATGTCGTCAGAAATAAATAAAAATTTACTGGTTAGTATACAAATAAAAGGGAATTGCTGAGTTAGAGGATACACCTTGTCATAGTGAATGTATACCATACTGAATCTTTTTCAGGAACATACACAGGGGACGAAGTCTGCACCATTATAAACCGAATACTTATGCAACTTTTAATTGTGGTTTTTATTTGAAATAAAATTCATTTTTCTAAAACTTATATCTGTTTATTAAATAAACGTATAGTTTTATTCCTAAAAGCTCTCTATGCGTGTCGGCTTAATTTCTTTCCGTCTAGTTTTTGCTTCGAGTAAAATGATTAGATTACAAGCTAGGATATTCCGTTCGCTGAATCTATATCTATAAAGGAAGAAGTCCTGACTTATATATACATATATACATACACGTATCAACGCCCAGCAAAAACTATTGGAGATACAGATATCAAATTTTAGGAGCTTATTACTTTTGTGCTGAAGGCGTCATTTAAGAAGCGATTTTTCAAAATTCGCCCCCCAAGGGGGGGAGGGGGGCAAAACGTGTATCTTGCACATTCCTTCATATCTCAAAGAAGGATATTGATATCCATAACATTCTTGCTTTAAAATGTAAGTAACATGAATACCTAAAAACCAATTTCAGGATTTTTCAAAATTAGGCCCCCAAGGGGGGGGAGGGGGGAAAAACGTGTTTTTACGTGTTTTATCACATTTTCCTTCATATCTCGAAGAAGAACACAGATATCCATAAGATTCTTGCTTTAAAATATAAGGAACATAAATACCTAAAAACCAATTTCAGGATTTTTCAAAATTCGCCCCCCAAGGGGGGGAGGGGGGGCAAAACGTGTTTTTTACATATGCGTTTATATCTCAAAGAAGAAAATCGATATCCATAAGATTCTTGCTTTAAAATGTAAGAAACATGAATACCTAAAAACCAATTTCAGGATTTTTCAAAGTTCGTCTCCCAAGGGGGAGAGGGGGGCTAAACGTGTTCTTACGTGTTTTATCTATATATATATAAAGGAATCAACACCCAGCAAAAACTATTGGAGATACAGATATCAAATTTTAAGAGCTTATTACTTTTGGGCTGAAGGCGTCATTTAAGAAGCGATTTTTCAAAAATCGCCCCCCAAGGGGGGGAAGGGGGGCAAAACGTGTTTTTTACATATTCTTTCGTATCTCAAAGAAGGAAATTGATGTCCATAAGATTCTTACTTTAAAATGTAAGGAACACGAATACCTTAAATCCAATTTCAGGATTTTTTAAAATTTGGCCCCAGGGGACGGGGAGGGGGGCTTAACGTGTTTTTCACGTATTCCTTCATATCTCAAATATCCATAAGATTCTTGCTTTAAAATGTAAGGAACACGAATACATTAAAACCAATTTCAGGCTTTTCAAAATTCGGTCCCCCCATGGGGGGGAGGGGGCAAAACGTATTTTTTACATATTACCTCATATCTCATAGAAAGAAACAGATATCCATAAGATTCTTGCTTTAAAATCTAAGGAATATGAATACCTAAAAAACAATTTAAGGATTTTTCAAAATTTGGCCCCCACGGGGTTAGGGGGGCTAAACGTGTTTTTTCGTGTTTTTTACATATTCCGTCATATCTCAAAGAAGGAAACAGATATCCATAAGATTCTTGATTTAAAATGTAAGAAACACGATTAAATGTAACAAACACGATCAATGTCACGATTTTTCGACATTCGCTTTAGATTTTGAAAAAATTGCTAGAAACAATCGAATAATTTATATTTCCTATATATCACCATTTTGAACACCAAATTGGTGGTAGGAGAAAAGAGAGAGATCAATCTTAATTAAATGAAGTGTGGAAAAGTGTGTGTGTGTGTGAATTGTATATATTTCGGTTGTTAGTACGTATACATTTAGAGCTCAGGTTAACTCCATTCATTTTTATTATCCTGGGCAACGTCAGGTAATTCTTTGTTTATGAAACCGGCGATTTTTCACAAGGGTTTACGGGGAAGCCCTCAAACTCCTCGAAGGGATCCAGTGGGTTATCAAAATTGAAAGAAACATTTTAATGCTGACATTAGAATGGGGAGGGGGGGTTATTATAATATGCTGATGGGATGATGACCAGTGGAGAGGGGTATAGATTGCCATAAAATACAAATATACATATCATACAAGTAAGCTTTATTAAGGGTTCACCCGTGCAACGCCGGGTATATAAAGCTAGTATTCTATATACATCAATTCCGTAACTGACTGACTCACTGACTGACATACAACGCACAGACCAAACCGCTGGACCTAAAGGGCTGAAATTTTGCATGGCGATTCTTCTTACAGTGTAGGGGTGCACTAAGAAAGATAATTGAAAAATTCTTCTTAGATCTTTTTAAATTAAATTTTTAAGCTGTTTTAGTAACTGTTTTCAAGTTTGCATTTAAAATAATAATTTGAGGGTTATAAAATTTATATTACGAAAAAGATCCTAAAAATTCCTTTAGAATGAGAATTTTTGGATCTTTAAAATGAGATCTTTTTTGAATATTTACCTCCATTTTCTGATTTTTGGTGAATTTTTAAAGATTAATTTTTGCAATTTAATTTTTTAAATGCTGATCAAGTGATTTCTTTTTCTGGTACTTTAAAAAATTTTATCGTCACGTGCATAACAACTAAATAGACAAAAAAAAATTATTTTTTTTCTTGCGAATGCGGCAGACGATTGGACATTATCCAAAAAAATATTAAAATACAATAAAAGATATGTTCTTTAAATTGTACTATATTAACTGTACTATATTCTTTAGTATGTCCTAATATATTTTATTTTTATATTTTCTTCTACATTATTTTGTCTATAAAAATATCCCTTACGATTTTTTTAGAAATAAATTTTTGGTTTTTTTTTTTACATCATTGATCGTCGTATTTATTATAAATATAAATATATATATATATATATATATATATATATATATATATATATATTTTAGGGGGGGGCATTAATTGCATACATTGACCGTTGTATGTAATCTTAAAGTACTCCGTAGAGAAGTGCGGGTTTTCAGCTAGTTTTTATACAAAATCTTTTAAGAAGAAGAAAAGACATTTAAATGTTCAAGGCCTGTATCTTTGAAGATGTTGATGATGCAATATTGTTGTTGTCTTATCCAGGAATAGTGCAGCAGAAAAATTCCTTAAATTGAACCAAAAGCCTGGATAATAGCAAATTGAAAACCTGGATAACAGAAGATTGACAACCTTGATAACAGCAGCTGAACAGTTCGTGAATTAGCTGGATGATCGTGTTTCAATGAAAAATTACTTTCTGTGAGATGGAGCAACGTGTCTCACATCGGCGAGGATCGTGGTGGAAATAGAGTCTTCCATTGGCAACAGGGCAATTTCAAAGCGGCTTTGGACACCACAGTCACTGGATGACACAACAAGACATCTTCCTTTCGAAAAAGTGTATAGGAACAACCCTCGCACTGTGGAAGATTTGAAGGGAAACATCTAACTTGATACTGCTCCTATTCCCCTCGATATCCTTGTCAATACTTTAAGCAACATGGAGCTCTGTGTCGAAGTGTGTCTGGCAGAAAACGGCAGTCACTTCCAGCACTGCATGTAATGCAATTGATTACACATACGTCATGGTATACAAGTATAAGGTATTTTTTAGGTTCAGACTGCTTCATCCTAGCGAGAATTATTGCAGAAAATTTGGACACTCTTTCGAGTGAATCATCTGTAATTTTCGATAAATAGAGTGGAATGTCCCAAATGCAACAGCTATGGGTGTTCACTGTACAACTGAGAACACCCTTGTTTCAGATGGAAATGGGCTTCGTCATTCCACAGAATCTGCCATGGCCACGATGCATACACCTTTAACTCTAGCGAGATATGTCGATTCAAAGGTCAGTCGCATCTCCGTCGATGGCCAGAAACTGTCAATTATGACAGATTATATACGGGAAACAAGGCACCATTTTCCTCAGTACGTTCCACACACGTAACACCCAAGTGTCGTGACACTGCACGTGTACTACTACAGCCTACAATATTATCCATTTAATGTTTTACTGTTTGACAATTTAGCAGTGGCAACACCTCCAACGAAATCTCAACGAACCGGTTTGCGTCCTCGACCCAGCTGAACTCAAAGATGTCCAGTTTTATGGAATCGAGCGATCATTCTCCTGAAACTTCGGGGGTAGAAATGGTCCTTTGCGCAAATTTAAGTCGGTGAAACTCTCGAAGTGCAGCTGCAGCATTTCCTTTGTTTTCATAAAAGAGCTTCCCAAGCAAAGAGTGTTTTGGGAGCGTGACGACCATCATTGTAAGAATGATATTCCCCAGATTTTATCCTCTTTTTTTTACCCCAAATATGGCTACAAACCATGGGTGTATGCTAATTTTTGTGTTTACAGTGCGAAATTCAGTTACATTAGCAGTTAAAGCTTCTTTATTTTCTTTTTATTTTCTCTTTTTCTATGATTGTGATAGAAATTAAAAAGGAAAAAAAAACATTTCTCATCAATTTTTATATTATTATTTTTGCCCCTTTTCATATTTTCTGTTGTATTGCGCCACCTAACGGTGTTTATGGAACTAATTTTTTTTTTTCACATAATCCGTTTTCCAATGTTTTGAATAGAATGTGTACAAAATTTGGAGTTTTTACACTGAGTAGTTCGAGATATATATATATATATATGTGTGTGTGTGTGTGTGTGTGTATTTCCCCCTGACACAAGCTCTTTCATAAAATTATAAAAACACTCAACAGTTGCACTTATTTTGCTTTTTTAATATTGGAATTTCTATTGGAAATAGCTTTTTAAGTAGACAACTAGTATAACTTTTATTGTATGTTACGTTAATGTGATTATTGTTTTTTCTAATACAAATTTACACTCTTAATGTCCAGTGGTAAAGTAAATTTGATAAAGACATTACGCCATTTTATGATATCATTTAACGTAATTTGTATCAATCGAGAATATTATTGCCTTCTCTGTATCTAATGTCGATGTACATTTTGCACGTATTCCATGAATCCAGTATACATTTGGAAAGTAGATTTAAGCTACCGAAAAAATAATAAGCCTACCGCTGTAGCGAAAGTTTATGTTTTTCATCTAAAGTCTGGTAAAGACAGGGAAATAAATAGCATTTGAAGTTCCTTTCAAAACGTCGGGGTACTCAGGAAATATCAGATGAGCCTAAAGTTATTTACTCACTTTTGTTTCAGTAGTTATTCTCATGTTTTTGTTTTATGCTCTTAGTATTTTGACAAGCGAATGTAGTATAAATGGAGAAATACAGGTTCACCGAAAAAGGAGTCCGTGATTTCAACGTGAAATAAAGAACCCTATAATAGAAATCATGGTGTTTATTTTTTCACCAAAAGTTACAGAAACGAATCAAGTTTTGGACATTACCTAGTAGGCTTCGATATTAGCACCCCTCGTCGATCGGAACACTTCTAGGCGATAGTCGATCTTCCTCCAGGTACGCTCAATCATAGCAGTTCACAGTCGCTATTGCAGAAGTGATTCTGTCCGATAAATGACGTAATCCCGGATCTTCTCAGCGTATACAAAATTTTTCAGGTAACCACATAGAAAAAAGTCTATATGTGTCAAATCTGGGCTTCTTAGTGGCTAAAAAGTTGGACCGTCCCTTCCTATCCAGCGTCAAAACCATGTAAGAGGAAGCACTACGTCCCGGCTTCGACGCTTGCCCCCAACACAGTCATGGTCACCTTGCCGTGGGAAAATTAACTCCCAGAGTTAACATACCATCTGCTACCGCAAAATCCGATCTGCCGAATATTGTTCCCAGTGTGCACAACTGAAATCACGGAAACCTTTTTCGATGACCCTGTATTTACATAAATAACAATATTATGCGTAATAAACTTAGATGAGTACCAGGCATTAAGTACGGAAAATTTCGTATTTAAAATATATGGATAATTGTGTATGCAAAATTTAACTATTTTTGTTGACAAGGTTACACAAAAGAATATTTAAAGTGTTTCATCAAATTTACCTCTTTAGTCACAGATGCCTAAAATTCTTTCAAATTTGTTTTTAAAGAGTATTATTTAATTTTTAAAAAGCTTGTTTGGAATCTCTTTTCCAAAATAGATCTTGATGTCATTTTACCTTTATTTCAGGCTGTAATACTAAATGTTTAGAGGACAATTTTTTATAAATGTTTCCGAAACTGTTTTAGAAAAATCTTTAGTTCAATATACTTAACCCCAAAAAAAATTCTGAATTCATTTTAATCATATTACAATTACCAAACAAAATTCAGATCAATTAATCGGTATCTCATAATAGCTATTGCTTGTAAAGTGTGAAATACATATACTAGAATTTGTTTTTTTTTATTTTTTCTCATATTTTGATAAAACTATAAAATAAACCGATTCTAACACAATTCTCACATGAAACGTGTGGTGCACAATAAAACAAACATAACCTCCTTCTTTTTTTATAATGGAATTTTAAAACGATGTGGGTTTTTGCAGCGTTTCAAATTACCAAGTGGAAATGCATTTTAAATTAATTTGAATTTCTATTTTGATTCTATGTTTAATCTTTCTCATTATTGTGAGAGTAGCTTTTCAATAGTAATATCTAGTGTGGGACGACATTCAATCTATAAACTGGCATTATTATGCCAGCTGTTTATATTAACTGAGCACCAATGGACGCAGACAAATTTTTCAATTTTATTTTCTACAGCTTTGAATGCACATCTGGAGAACGCGAAAAGCAAAAATGATGTCTAATTTATATCTCAGAGGTCTTTACGAAATTCCATAGGTCGTTACCATAGGTCGTTACCATATTCATTACGAGATATTCATTACGAAGACTATATTCATCATTTTGAAGATTATCGTGCCATTTTTACTTTCTATTGTGGGTGAAAGAAGCTGTAATTTCCCGAAGATGAGGAGGAATATTTTTTAATGGCATCTGTGTGTCCTTTAGTAATTAATCAATGAATATTTATTTATATTGTATAGTGGTTAGAGACCTGAGCTTCCCCGCAGTGGACATGGATTCAAATCCCGAATAGGACTTGGTCGTTAACCTGTCGTCCCATTAATAGGGAGCAATACTGGTTAACTTAAATAGTGCTCCCATAATAAAGTAGCCAGCAAGACTTCGCGGTGTATACACATAGTGAACGTCACACAAGAATGTGGCACCGCATTAGAAAAAAAATTTTGTATTACGAAAAAAATCCTTTTAATTATTTCCAAGTTCAAACTAAATTAGTAATATCAGTATCGAACCCGCATACAATTGGTATTAACTAGCAGTATTGTGCCAGTTAAGATTTTATTTCTCCATGGTTAGGTGCACATAAATTTTTCAATAGTATTTTATACACTAAATCAAGGAATTGGGGAATCATGGAAACCGAAAATGACAGGTAGTTTCAAACCTAGAGAAGAATTATCACACGACTTTTATACATTAGTCTGAAGACTAGTTGTCACTTTTACGTTCAGGACTGGATTTAAAGGAGCTATCTATTTCACCGTTCGAAATATGTTTTTCTTTATTAGTTTTATATCCCTCTGAAATCAGTAAATTATTGTGTCGATAACAGCTTTGTAATGAAAAATGTATCCTTTCGTATTAAACTATAAGGTCGATCTGCATTAATAGTGGTCAGTGTACCATTCTTTTACCAAAATTACGAGAAGAAATACCGAAGAAATAATTACCTTAAAGTTTCATATAATGAAATCAGATAAGGAGAGGGTAAAACGGGATTAGAATAGGATACTTTATGTATTATTTTGTAAAAAAATTTATTCAATAAGCAGTTTTCTATGAAAATCAAACAACATCAACTTCTGTGTCTTACTCACAGTATCAAAAATACAGAAACTAATTTTCAGTATTTTGTGTTTTATGCTGAACACATTTGTAAAATATTTAGCCCGAGGTAGCCTAGTGGTAGCGCGTTCAGCCTCGGTCGGAGTATACCGAGTTCGAATCTCAACGAATGCTGTACCGTAGTCAATAATAAGACAAGCCGTCCCTTCAACTATTTACTTCGATACGTTAAACATACTACAACTACAAAATTTAAAGCAAGTATGTATAGCGAGTTAGAAAATATATTTAGATCATCAGGTTGGCTTTTTGGGGTTCAAAGACAGCTCTGGCCTCACAAGGCCTCAGACCCGGAGAACTCTGTCTTTCTGCACTCAAAAACAGCTTTTTGCTAGTGGACTCTTGCCGTCTGTCTTTATAGTGTCGGCGAATTCAAAGGGATTTCTCTGGCGTTTGAAGTGCCGGTAAGTGTTCAAAGTTTATGAGATTCTAGCCGTCACTATAGTGTCAAAATCTGAAGAGCTCTCGAATCACTCTGAGATTTATGCGTTCTATAACGTCAAAACCGCGCATTACAGTAACTTTATGGCCTCTTATCCATTAGTTTATGAGACCTCCCAGATCAAGAGTTCGCAGATAGATGACATGTTGAGGGGTAGGAAAGAGGCATCACATACTTATATAAGTACTAATTTCATGTAGTAAATGAGACAGTGTCACAACTCTATTGAATACTTTCATGTCTAGGCTGGATATGAGCTTGTTAAATCCATAGACCGGAAAGGGCTACCATTTATTCAAGCCCTCCAGATGTCACCCCTGTGGGGCGTGGTCATTATTGGATACACATTGCTATACGATATCATCATTTAAATATATATAAATGATCCTTAAATTTTCAACATATAAATCCAAAATTTAACTGGTTGTCTTTGATAAGTTAACCGAGTGCCATATTATACTCGATAATCGTGGCTCAAATTTTTAAAAGAATTTAAAATATAAAAATCCCCTTCTTTGAAAATTAAAACCTTTTTCTTATTTCCTCAGTAATTTTTGAAAAAAGATAATAAAATATTAACAACAGAAGCTTAAATAAAGTAACAGAATTAAAAAAATCTTAAATTCAGTCATAGCTTAAATAATTTATAATGATTCCATGTTTTACGATACTTTCATTACGTATTTGGAGCCCAATTATAACGGTCCTGCTCTAAATGAAATACATCAAAACGTCTTTAATAAAACATCAAGCGTCTTTAATGTTTCTGAATTACACTGAAGTGCCACTGAATTAGGGATAGCAAAGCCTATGCAAATTGTATAGAGCTGCGCATCATGTATGCGCAAGTTAGGGCGCTGTGGTAACTGCATATATAGCGCGTACTGTGGTTGTTGGAATAGCCAGTATGGGTAAACTGCCTGATTTAGACGCCTTCGATCGCGGACAAATCGTAGGTCCGCGACGCATGGGCGATCAATTTCCGAAATCGTCAGACAGCTAGGATTTTCAAGGTCGACAGTGTCAAGAGTATACCAAGAATACATGGATGGTGGAAAAAAACTAGCGATCGGGCAAACTGCAAAGGACAATTAGCCCTGACAGTGCGTGGTGAGAGACGGCTCAGGCGTATTGTACGTAGCCAGCGAAGCCAAACATTAGCTCAAATTACCACGCAGTTTAATGACGGTGCCAGTTGTACAGTCAGTAAACGGACTGTGAACGCTCGCTTCACCGTATGGGTGTCGGGAGCCGTCGACCTTCTCAGAGTACCGTTGCTCTATACTCGCCATCGGGCTGCACGTCTTGCCTGGGCAAGAGAGCTCAGAGACTGGAGTGTAGAGGACTGGAAACGAGTAGCATGGAGTGATGAGTCTCGATTCCGACTACTTAACGCCGACGGGAGGCTGAGAATATGGCGTCGGGCTCATGAAGCCATGGATCCTGCATGTCTGGCTGGAACTGTACAAGGGCATGGTGGCTCAATCATGGTCTGGGGTGTTTTTTCGTGGCACAGTTTGGGATCTTTGGTGCGTGTGTAATAGGAATGTTTGTTGGTGGGGTAAAGAATCGGTCATGGGACCAAATATAATAGACCTTTCAACTATTATTAATTAAATGTCATGTAATTAAACATCCTAAAGTCTTCACATTGCGTTGTGTTTCACAAATTATTACAGACTATCTGATTGTAGATAATAAATGACACGTTTATTAATTAACAACATCTAAAATGATATACATGCACACAGAAAATATTACACTTAACCCTTTCACTTATCATCACAGATATTCACACTTATTATTTTCACTATTGACTACACTCATGAATTACGTTAAGTTACCTATCCACATTACTCCTACTTCTTAAATATCTATCACAATTATACTATTAACTTATTCGGCATGAATGAGAAAATGCGAGGGCACATCATTATCACAAGGTATCAAATAAAAGAGCACCGACATACCTCCACTGATGCACGATATTGCTGTCTTTCACAGGAGCTGGGTTATCGGAGAATTGGGGTCTCCTTAAATGAACTAGGACGGGGTTCATCAAATGCGCTCGCTCCGTCGAAAATCTTTCATTCACACCTGTTTCTTTGTCGAGGCTCGGTCAATAACTGGTCAGGTAGGCTTGTCACTCCGCTGGGCTCATTCATCGTTTCCATACTCGGCTGGGCGCTTTCGACATAACTTATTTTCTGTTATGGGCTTTCGACATAAAACATCACGTCAGATCTTGGCTATTAGCAGGAACTCCTTCGGCTTAGGCTCTCCGCATCATAGTCTCTGATCTGGTTCTTAACACTCCTTCGTATCTGGTCCTTTACAAAAACTCCCTCTCATCTACTCTTTAGCAAAACTCCTTCTGAATATCTATCAGCTCTCGGCATAAAACTCCTTCGTTAATATGTCTTCCACCTTCTTATTGCCCCTCCTTTCTTTTTCCACGCCTGCCTTTTTCATTGGCTTTCCATAATCTTGGGGGGACCTATATCTCTCCGCCCATTCGTACATTCTCCTCCCCTTACATAATATCATATTCCCATGGCTCTTTTCATCACGTGTTCTCAGCACTTCATCTGTTTCCGTTTACCTTGTTTTCGGCTAACTCATATCTTCTCCCCGCCTTTCATGTTCAACTGTTCTCATTTTTAACGATTTATTTTCTACCTGCCGTTCCATATGCGCTTTCTTGTCTGTGTATCATATCTTTTCACTTCTTAATTACCTCTCCATCTGGACTTCCTTTGTCGGCGTTTTTCTCTTCATCTCCTGGTTCCTCTTTTTACGTCTTCTTTCTTTTGAACCTCTCAAGTCCACCGCCTATTCATCTCTTGTCTCCATCAATCCTTATTTGTAACTTCACCGTACGCTTGTCCCCTTAACTCTGTTTGTCCGCACATGTCTCTTTCTACCTCATTATTTGCAATGTTACGCGTATTTCCCCGTAACAGCGTGTACCAACCTCCCTCAATGCAATTCGGTACGTAGAGTTGCTGGGTGATCACCTCCATCCGTTTATGCTGTTCTGTTATCCGCACGATAATGGAGTTTTCCAGCAAGACAACTGTACCTCTCACAAGTCCCGGTTGGCTACTGGCTGGTTGGATGAGCATTCCTCTGACTTCTCTGTCATGAATTCGCCACCTAGAAACCAAGACTTAAATCCTATTGAGCATCTTTGGGATGTTTTGGAACAAGGCGTGAAAGGCCATCACACAGCACCAAAGAACCTTACTGAATTATGGACAGCTTTAGCCAATATTTGGCAAGCCATTCCCGTGGAACGTTTCCAGAAACATGTTGAATCTCTGCCTCGTCGTGTGGCAGCCGTTATCAAGGCCAGAGGAGGCCCAACTCATTACTAGGTAGGTATCCCTAATTCAGTGGCACTTCAGTGTACATCAATACGCCAAACGTCATAAGTGAATTTTTTTCCGACGCGATCTCAGACATAAAAATAATGTTCTTTTTTTATTAATATAGGTGAAAAACTATTTGAGGGTGAATTTATAACAACTTTTTGAAAGACAAATTTATCCGTTCATCATAAAACGCACTGCCTTCGAGCTTTACTGTAAATTTGCTTATTTTACTTTTCTCTTTACATTGAAATAAGATATTCCCGTTATCTTAAAAGGGAATTAATGGAAGACTTATTGGTCTGTAGTCGGAAAATGCAGTACAAGTGGGCATGATTAAAATTTCGGTATTATATTTTTCTAAAACTTTGTATTAAAAATGCGTGTTCTGGTCAGAAAAATGTGAGAGAAACGGAGGAAACCATAAGGTAAAATGCTTACGCTACCAGTTTAAATTCTAGCACAATATTTTACATTTATACGTTGCGTTTGACTTTATAAAAACTTAAAAGGATATTAGTTAAACTCAAGAGAAAATATTTCATTTACATTCTTTATATATTATCTTTAATAAATATTACTCTTGAAACGAATAAGATTTAAAAACTTTTAAAATATGTAAACTTGTGCTTTATTTTCTCATTTTTTTCAGTAATTGGTCTTAAATATTAAAAACCCAAATACTTAAGTGTTTTATTTAACAGAAATCAATGGTTCCAGGTATAAAGGGCTAAAGTCAAAAACAGAGATTTAAATACACCAAGTTAAAGGCTTTTGTACCAAAAAACAGAAATATAATTTCAACTTGAGTCGTTTCTACAAATAAATGTATAAAAGGCTTGAGTCTATCAATTTTGTATGCCAAAGTACAAGTCAAGAGTTTTTTTTTTATATCAATACTAATAAATATTTAAAAATCTCTTTTTTCTACTTACGCCCTTTATATCACCATAGAAATATTACTCACCAACAAATACCCACAATACATCTCAAATTAAATCATATCTCGTATATGTCTCCTATTAAATCATGCGAAATTAAAAAGGGAAATACATTTGTTAACAAATTTTATTTTTTAATTTTTTAAGAGAGGAAAAAAAAATTAAGTGTAATGGACGTAAAACTCTCAAATATATTAAGCAAATTCTGCATAAAAATATTATCGATTTTTTTCCCTTCATTAAATTCTTTCTCTTGCTTATAGTGGTGTATGTTCCTCAGTGAAACTTGCGACATTTCTAATACTTACTTTTTTCCCATTGGAACCAGGTGGAATGAGGGAACTTTTTGAGCCCAAAACAAACATCTGTATCCCTTTAGTGGAAAAGAAAAAAAAGCAATAAATCTTTCGAAAACCGACGCGAGAATGAAGGAAAATAAAATAAAATAAATCATAGAATAGGACCCTAAGTTTCATCAGATGTTGATTTTCTCTGAGTGTGATATTTGCATTGGTTTTTCAGAAGTTCGTGCTTTGATTTTTCACATACATCTAGAGTGGCAGAGAAAAAGTGAAGTGAGAGGGGGAACGTACAGAGATTTTTATATATCGAAAACAAAGGAATTTCCAAGTTAAGGAAGAAATCATTGACGGACTTTAGTCCTTTACTCTGTATAATAACAAACTTTTGTTAACAAATTAAAATAATTTAAATTATCAAAAAATAAATACATCTAATAATCTACCTCTTTTACAATAAGCCTTATTTTATAAACACATTTAATATGAAAATAATATGGTATTATTACAATATATTTTACAGCTTCTCAAGTATATTCATACATTTTATAGTTATATTTCATATACTAAGCCGCAAATTTTATTTATTGCATATTATTCACCTAAGGTAAGACATGGCTAAAATTATAAAGTTTATTTATAGCAGCAACAATTTTAATTAATTTCAGTATGTTTAGTTAAAAAACATTTATTAATATAATTAATTGAATAATAGAAATAAATATTCAACAAGAGAAAATATAATTGAATAATAGAAAAATTAGAAATAAAGGATATGACATTCCCTGCAGTAATAGATGATATTACCCTTTAAAACAATGAAATCTATAACCAGAATAAATTGTCATATTTTCCCAGGGGGAAAGAAAAATATAAAATATTTGTTATAAGTAAGAAAAACATATGCAGCGAACCTTCACTTATTTGTGCTATACATATTTCCAAACTATAAGTGTTTTTTATATGAATCCCTTATTCTGGAAAACACGATGTAACTTTTTATATTTTCTCAGTAAAATACAAGGAATCTAGTGATAAAATTATTCCTTTCACTTTAGAACCATTTGGGAATTTGTACAGTCTATATATTTAGATTCCGTATACAAAGCTATTGTTCTATTGTCATTTTATATATTCTACACGTTTCTGACGCTTCAAGGGACTACATTTTGCCAAATACTTCTATAAGAAATAAAATTATTTCGAAACTCTCTAAGGAAATTCATCTATAAAGATTTGCATTAAGTATACTTTTAATAAATTTTATTACTTCCATATATTTGCTTATAAGTCATAGTTTTGCATTTTTTCTTTGTCGTTGATTTGAAATTAACCATTTTTTTATGGCTGAAACAAAGTTTTTATAATGGAGGGTATCGTAAATTTTCACGGTTTGTTACTTGGAATAACTTACCAATTGCAAAGGAAAATTGAAACTAATAATACTTTACCCAGTAATCTAACTCACGTAAGATATTGGGAATTCAAGCTCGAAATTCGGAAATATTTTTTTTAAATATTAAAATCACAACTCACTTATTACAAAATTATTAAGTACAAAGATGATTTAATTTAAATTATTAATTCAAAAAGTCTGAACCTGGTCAAAGTCACAAATCTGTTTACCTGGAGAACACAATACAAAAGATAGATATTACTCTCCCTTTTCTAGAAATATCTGGCTTTGCTTTATCTAGCTAGCTGCAATTCTAGTATATCCTGGCTGCTACGCAGCTTCTGCCTTATCAGTGCTGACGGCACTCGGCCTCGATTTGCAAAAAAATTACTTCTAGTGTGGGTCGGTCTAGAAAAGATGAACTTCCCTAATTGCCAGGCTTTTTGAAATTCCTTCGTATTCAGTAGCATATCATTTTCGGCGTAGCCCCTTGCTCCCATATCATAGTTGATCAATCTTAAATGTTCTTCGCACAGGTGTTTTTTCTATATGGTTTGACTTGGATATAGATAAATTATGGTTTCGAAGTAATTCACAAATATTCAGATAATTGTTCAAGTATTATTACAGGAAAAAGAAAAAAAAACAAATAATACAAACCCAAACTACAAAGCATTTCCCACATGTTGTTGGTAGAAGATATTATCGACTTTTCAAAAAGTCGAAGTTTTCGCTTTTCTTTCCTTCCTAGTTTTGTGATTTCAGACAGGCAATCAGCTGCAAACTTTTGCATTTATCATGGCTAAATATTTAGCGATATATGACAGAGATTTCATAAACAATTATTAGCATTCCTTTCCTTTATCTGTAAGATGCAGAAATTCTTTAGTATGCTTTTTCACTTTTAATTGCGCCACTTGTCTATTGCAGTTGAAGTATAGTTTCATCATTTAATTTTATTTACGCATACATAGGAAATGGATACTCGAAGATGTATTAACACTTCTCTAAAGGAGTCAAAAAGAAACACTTATATAATATTTTCATTTTCTACAATATACAGGGTGAACCAAAAGTCTTGCCCTGATTACAAATATTTATCGTACTCCAACTATTATAATTAGACCTATGTTTGTTTGGATATATTGTAAGTACAGTTATACTTTTTTTATAAGACCATTTACCTCAGTAAATTTTAACGTGTGCCCCCTTGGTAGCTCGGAGAATGTCGAAGCGGTAATCCAGTTCTCGGCAAGTGTTATTTAACATGTCTTCTGTTACAGTACACACAGTACATGTTTCGTCTAGGAAATCACGCACTAAAGATCCCTAGTGTGGGAGTGTGCCATCTTTCTGAAAAAGTCGCAATAAGTCTAAGTAAATGTCAGGGGTAACGCTTTTTGGGCTTTCTCTTGAATCGACGCCATTCTGGCCGAAAATGATGTCCTCCTTACAAATATTCCCCTGAGTCCCTCTTGAAGGAGCACTCGCGTCATTTATTGCACAAAAAAAAACTACTAAAACTGACCTATCCAACGATACAAAAGTTACATTATTATATTAAACGGTTATTTTCTATTGGATTTTTATAATCAGGTCAAGACTTTTGGTTCACCCTATACGTTTAAAGTAATATACGTTTAAAAATATTACCACTTCCAGTGTCTCCGAAACCTGTCCCAGGGTAACAAGAGGTGCACCCATTGTAAAGTTGTGTCAAAAATAATATCCGCATTCACTACTTGGACATTTTCTTGAGGGACAAAAATCAATGAAGTAAAAGATAGTTAAAAACACATATCTGAATAATATTTTAGAATTTTAATCTGAATAATATTTTAGAAATAATTACCGGTACAAACGGAACTGACAAAAGTCATTGGACACTGAGAGTAGAAAAATATCGCATATATATGGCAAGCATTAGCAATTTTTTTTGCCCTCCTTTGGCAGTAAAACATGCCGACTTTACATTTTAGTTGTCATTTATTTATAATATCTTTTTAGAGAATGCTAATAAAAAAATACTACCTTTCTTATGCTACTACTAAATGGATTCATTTTGTAGTAATTATAAATTGTTGGTAGGACACAGCAAGGTATAAGGATAAATATTCTGGTTAAAACTTCTTACCAGCACTACCAAGAGTTTGGCCCATGCTACATAAATATCCCCAAACAAATATACTGCTTCCGCAGAAACTGAGATAGGTGTTCTCTTAAATAAAAGTACTGCAGTCTTATTGATACGTAATGTATCTGGCTTTATCAGTCTCTACGATTAGTTTTCACTCTTTTAATGTCTGTGAGAAATAGTCATTGAACTATACCAAATGGCTACCAGTATTTAGATGTGGGATTGAGGGCCTTGTACTATCAGGCATACGACCACGGAAATTCATGAATTGAAATTTTATGCGAATGGCCTGGTGTAAAGCGTTTACTCTTACCTGTGATCGTAGCTCTGCGTATTCGTCTATTAGATGTAACCCACTTTTGAGACTACGACGTCCCCTATGAGTAATTATTTCGTTGCATATACGATGAAATAGTTGAGGAACTCAATTATTCTTCTATCTATCCACTGTATTGGAAACCGTTTACATGGGTATGTTTAAATGCTTTGAGGTGAATATGATGGACAACCCACTAACGTAATATCATGTAATCATATGATTTTCCAAGTTTTACCGTTTATACCCCAGTTTCGATTCATATCATATTCTTCAATGACACAGTGAGGCCAAAGTTTTGCTTATATATATATATATATATATATATATATATATATATATATATATATATATATATATATATATATATATATATATATATATATATATATATATATATATATATATTTATATATATATATATATATATATATATATATATATATATATATATATATATATTTATATATATATATATTTATATATATATATATATATATATATATATATATATATATATATATATATATATATATATATATATATATATATATATATATATATATATATATATATATATATATATACATATATATATATGTACATATATATATTTGTATATATGTATGACGGGCGTTGTTTCACGCTCGTTGTATTTGAAGAGATTGCAGTCAAACATAATTCTTAAGTCTTGCGCAGTGTGGTTGAAACTAAAGTACAGCTAAATAAACACATCATTAATTTACTTAAATTCATTTATTCGTTCAACTTCACTAAACCACTCCTCCACTTTAATACAAAGCCTAACGCTCCTCCTTTCCTTAATGAAAGGGCTTCTCGCCGCACGTCAGTTATTATTGAATCTAATTCCCGATCTGCTTAACTTACTCTTTGTTTTTCACTGTTGAACTCCCCAGAAAACATCTAGAATATTTTATAGATCTGATATTTGTAAATAAATTCCTTTTTCCACAGAAAACCACATCGGACACTATGAAAGATTGTTTTGAAAACAGAGTTCTTGCGGAGACTGCAACTTTTGCTTTTGCTTTTCACAAGGATTGCAAACCCATTGAAATTCAAGCTGTAGTTAGTGATCACTTAGAAGGGAAGGGAATCTTCCCACCGAATTGTTTGAAATTTCTGAGGGAAAATGAATTGGCAGACGGCCAAAATGAACAGTCCATTGCATTTTTTTTCTGAGATTAAGAGAGAACTTCTATTTTGTTCAGCGGTGATTGACAGCACATCACTTGAAGTTGATAGTTGTGTGCGAGATCACGTTCTTCAGTTAGCGGAATGACATGAACCGTTTAAACAGCCTGGAAAGAATGATTTGCGTTTGAAGGCTGTGTTGAAAGATAACATTCCAGTATCACAACGGTCGCGAAGATTGCCTTTAGCAGAGCCAAAATATGTTGATAAAAAATGGGCGACCTCGTGAAGTACTTAAAGTTTGTTCCTGTCGCGCAGAGAATTATCAACAGCCGCGTCATCAAATTCACCAACATGGCGAACCTAAAAATCATCGATGTAGAATTCCTGCACCCCATGATTCAGAGAACAGAGACGATTCGTGAACAGACCAAAGCGAACATCTTCAAAGTGCAAGAGGAGTATCGACCACAATACAAGCGGCTTTGGAAAAATGCTCCACGCTACAACATAAGTGACTTATCAGCGATAGAGGTCTGAAACAAAGACCCAAGTTCGTAGGACCTTACAAAGGGGTCAAGATAAAGCCACATGATCGCTTCGATGTAGTTAAAGTAGGATCACATGAGGGTTTGGGAGCAGCGTTCACATCAGCTGATCAGATGAAACCCTGGTCTCACAGAGTTGCAACCTGAGATTAATGCTTTCCAAAGTTTTTTTTTAATCTTTGTTTTTAATCATTTCTTTTTTAGTCTTTCTTATTTTTTCTTTAGCTGTGTGTTTCAGTGTTCGGAGGACCTCACATGCCGATGGCCGAGAGCTGTGGGAAGCGAAGAAGCCGAATCCCACTTCTGACACCACGCTGTGGGAATAGAAGGGGAACACCTCCAAGTGTGACGCAAACAGACGTTTCCCGGACACTCGTATAAAAGACCGGCAGTTCGATTGGCACTCAGTCGAGTCGCTCACTTGCTCGTAGAAGAGATGGCCGTTCGTGCTAGTGGAGTAGAAGAACGAAGTGACCTTGAGTTCTCGTGAAGGAGACACACGTGCAGTGGAATGCAGAGCGAGCGTGGATAAGCAAATAGAGTCAAGTTCTTGGAGCCGACCGTCAAGTTTTTTTCGCAAGTTTTTTCGTCTGTACATATTGCATCATATCGTCGTTTCTTTTAATAATGGAGTTTTTATCGCTTTTAAGTAGGACGTGGGATTTCCGGACCAGTCACACCCACACACCGACACGCACACACACATACACACACACACACACACATATATATATATATATATATATATATATATATATATATATATATATATATATATATATATATATATATATATATATTAATACATTTATTTTCAACAGATATTTGGTAACATCTGTTTGTATAGTTTGAATAGAAGCGGCAAATGTATGAAATAAACTTTTTTGAGATTTTAGTCTACGTATTTCTGGTTATTAAACGGGCATATTTATAACGGCGAAAACGTACTCTAAGCTTTTACTATCTGTACTAGTAAATTATTGCAGATCAGGAAGTTCAATATTTTATACGATCCATATTTACATCATTTCCCGTTGTACATTCTCAGACAAAAGTGATAAGAAATATTAACCATTGCTAAGTTCAATCGACTCTTTCAAAACCGTTACACAGCTTTTCTAAGAATTAAATGTGAAAATAACTTTTTTCATTTCTTTTATTTAAGGTTGCGTATCATTTCACTTCTTATCAATTCCAAAAAGAAGCAAAATTTGCTCTGACGCATGAAGAAGCTATAAACTTATAAAATAAATAAACATAAAAATAAAGAAAATAAATGATTTATAGAAAATTCTTGATAGAGACGAAGAAGGAAGAAAATTGAAAAACTTTGGAAACTGTGTCCGATGCGCAGTCACATGAACAGTTTTATGTTTTTTTTTTTTCTTAAATTGGGAATTCGATCAATTTCAGCTTCAAAACAATTTGACAAAATGTATTTCCTTCATTCAAAAATTCTTGGATTTGAACTGCTAAAACCATTCTTTTTAATAGAAATAAATGATACATTTATTTTGCCATTTTGAGAAAGAAGTTAATGTTAAATGCAAAGCACAAACTGACGAAGAGGAGTAAATGAGGAATCTCATTTTGTAACAATGGTAAACATAATAAGTAAATTTGATAAACTTATAACAAAATATTTACTAAGCATTGAGGTTTGTAGTGAACATATGAACTAAGTATTGCAGGTTTAACAAAACCATCAATTATGTTCATAATTTACCGTACACTGTTATTGATATAAAATTCAAATCCTTAGAGGTGATGAAACTATGATGAACTGACAGAAAAATAGAATGCATTTTTATTGCTATTTTGTAAGGAGAGAACTTTGAAATTAAGGGGATGGTTGAATTTCAAATTACCAAAAATCGAGCAAAAATTGGAATTTTTTTGGGAGGTATAGTAATATTTTAAAAATACGAAAATATTGAAATAAAATGCCTTTAAATTATATAATGAAAAGTAAAATGAAAACCTGACGGCTTTAAAAAAGTAAATATTAAAGGCAATGAAAAACATCTTTTAAATGGCTTTTCTCAAAATAAGTAATTTCCAGATTTGCAACTCTTTGAAATGCTACTTGCGTCATAATTTTTGAGAACTTTTTATAAAATTTATAATAAAGACTCTTCTAATAGATAATAATAAAGTTATGTATCTATTTTAGGTGTCGACATCATTAAGATTATCAAAGTTTAACAAAGTGTAGAAAAGTACAAAAAATTCACGAAAATTCAGTGTGCAAGCATAATAATATTTCCCAAAAATTAACTATTCAACGAAAGCCCAAAGTAATACATAACTCTGTTCAAAATATATTTATAAGCAATATAAATGCAAAATTAAAGAAGAAGTTAAAAATGGAATCGCAAGGAGCATTTTAAAAAACATAATAAAAATTTCAGTTTTTAAAAATAAATTTTTAAAAAAATATTTATCAAATTTTATAAGGTATTTGATATATTTATACTTTATTGAATATATATACAAAATTTCATATCTCTGAGGTAAAAATTTAAAAAAGCGCTTTGTCCATTATCCCCTTAAATGAAGTATGCTTCGTTTATATGCAGAATAATGGTAGGGAATCTATGACCCGCTTCTTATTTTCAGAAATTATTTAAGACTTTTTAAGCTAGATACTGAAATACATTCGTCATGGGGCCGTATATTTACATTCTTGATTTTTGGCGTCTATACACAAAAATTAAGGATAAAATCCAGATTTATTGCAATTCAAAAATACTTGCAGTAACACAATTCTCTACTTATACTAAGTATGCATGTGAGCAAGTGTCCTTCAGAAAATTTCTCTACACAATTCTATCCACCTTTTAACATTAAAGGAAATATATTTCAATGTATAGCTATTCAGATCTACTTTCCTCTTTATATTCTCGTTGAAACGCTGTTATACTCTCAAATGAACTCCATTTTCTAAGTATTCTCTCGTTAAAACATTTTCAACCAATTCAAAATATTCCCCTATGTCACATTTAGTGTTCAAGAAAGCCAGTTGTTAAGACCGAATAACAAAGAAACATTTCCTCTTATCGCACTTCGGATTTGTATATCTCTCCGTAAACCCTTCAATGAATGAATGTTTGGATAAAATAGGGATATAGATACTTTAGAAAGAGGTTTGGGAAGACTCTGGAAACGAAACGTGAAGTCCCTTAACTTTTATATCTGAATTTTCGGTTGTTAAGCCCGAATAATGTGTAGAATTTTCAGATAGCATTAGGGTAACGGATAGCGGATGATGAGCTTAATTGTGTTAAATGTTTATAACATTTATCTGTTTTCTAACCCTCTTTGTTGTACTTTCTCCTTGAACTAGATCTTTGTCATTTAACTAATTAATCAACGATTTATATTTAAATGAACTGTTCGTGATTTATATCTAAAACTTTTATGTTTGATATTTCTGTTTAACGACTTTTGTTTTTTATATCATTAAGCTGATTTTAAGAACTCTGCATTTACGGTTACCAAAAGGTACATTTGAAAAATTTAAGGTTTCATAAAATATGAAAATACAAATCCCGTTGCGGTTCAGACATAATTAGTAAGCTCGTTAAATGATGGAAGATTTTATATTCATCGAAATGCTCTAGGAAAATTATTATTTAAAAAAATTATCAGTGTCTTGGCGGCAAGCTTATCGAAAGAGAAAACACATTTGATATGACAAATAAAGGAAGATACTATAATAATACATTGGTTTAAAGATAGTTTGTAACTGCTTTATCCTATATTAAATCGATTGATATTCTTTTTATTACTGAATTATCTATTCAATTATTTTGAGAACGCTTTTTCCAATTTCAACTTTATTAATGATCAAAAGTTAACTAATGATAGCTAGGACTGTGATTTAATAATATATGACGCTCTAAATAACTGGTAAAGTCACCTATAATAGTTCAAAAGTCTTTTTCTCAATTTTTAAAAATTTTGGCAGGAAATGGGTGGTGACTTTTCAGAAGAACGTCGCTCTTCCAAAGGCATGGGTGGTAATGAACGGACTCTATAATAAAGCAATACTCTTAATGAAATGTACTTCTTCCATGATCAAAATGCCAGAGATAGTGGGAAATGTTAGCACTTACAGTATACAGGATGATATTGAATACTGATTCAAATCTAAATACAGAGCTACATTACTAAATGCTTGGCTATATCTTCCTCTTAAAAAGACATGAC
Organism: Dolomedes plantarius; assembly: GCA_907164885.2. Lineage (NCBI taxonomy): Eukaryota > Metazoa > Arthropoda > Arachnida > Araneae > Dolomedidae > Dolomedes > Dolomedes plantarius. The sequence goes on along the minus strand of OU015495.1, from coordinate 160,088,206 downwards.
TCCTTTTTTCAAATATTACATAGAGTGTCTAAAAAAAATAGTATATGAAAAATTATTCTCGTGCCTAATTCTCAGTGTTACTATTTTCGTATTATTAGTATATTATTATTCAGTTTCGTTTTATTTTTCTCAGTATTTGACTACTTTAAATTTACACGGCTATTTTGCGTTTGTTTTATAAAATCATATTTTCTTTACTACATTTCCCACTCCTAATGAGCAAAAATAACTGGGTTTTTTTATGCATTTTCTTTGCAATTTAATGACTGTTAACCCACCGAACATCAGACGCTGAACTTCCTGCAAAGCATTTTTGTGCCGAATGCGATTTCCTATATAGCTTATTAAAAGATAGTGTATAATAGTTTAAGCCAGTGATTCCCAACCTTTTATACATTAGTGCCACCTGAGAAATTTGTAGTGTCGAGGCATACGACTGGCTATGTTCTAACTTTTTTTTTCTTTGGGGGGGGGGGGGTGTCATATAAATTCTAAACACATATGAATAATTTCACAAAACGTATTTAAGTATCAATGAAACAAAATACAGATAATAAATCCATAAAACTAGAAAAAGTCGTTTATACATAATTGGCATTAACAAATGGCAAATACAGTTTCCCAACACTAAAATGTCTTTATCAAGAGGCTTAATGAGAAACATGTTGTTGCTTGTTTCTTATAAAAGCTTCTAAGTCAGGTTCAATAATGCTTATCTGTAATCTTAAGTAGTTAAGCTCAATCTATCCCTGTACTTATTTTTCACATACACAAGCTCTGAGAACCCATGATCACATAAATACGTTGTTACAAATTGAGTTAAAAAAATTAGTGCTTGACTAAGAAGAGCAGGACACTTATTTCTTGTAGACATTCAGAAAGAAACAAGTATTTTTCTCTTTGAAACAGTCTTTCATTGAACTGTCACCCGTTGCAGGGCGTACAGGCAACAAATCATTGTACATATTATTATTGAACTCATCTGCGTACCACCAGTGGTTAGCGTAAAACTAGTTGGGAATCGCTGGTTTAACCCTTCAGTGGGGGAGTCTGTGTATAGAGTGTAACATTTTCATAATTTTAAATGGTTTGTTTTTACATATAAGGTTTGAATTTTCTAAGCAGTTTCTATTTATAGCTACATCTTTTCTGTCTGATTTCCTGACCATTGTATTCCTTTCCACTCATTGTCTGTCGTGATTTAACCGTGGTAAACCAGCGATTATATTTGATTACAATAAAGCAAAACCAGGAGTTGATGTAGTCGGTTAAATGTGCAGCTGTTACACGGTATCCAGCATATCACCAAGATGGACTCTCTCGTTGTTTTTTAGATTTGGGGACATAACAGGAATCAATTCTCAAGTTCTCCCTTGATCCAATAAACCGGACAGTTCCGAAATAAGGCGATTATATCTGCATTTTTTGGCCTGTAATCTATATATATAAAAGAGCTTGTCTGTTTGTTTGTCCGCTATAGAATCATATACTGTTTCACCCACCGGGACCAAATTCGGCACAGTTAATGTTTTGGACCTGAGAAACTTAAATCAGGAAAAACGAAATTTGGGGCTCAATTAGTTTTTTAAAATTAATTTTTTAATGTTTTTTGTGCCCGATAGAGGTGCATCTACCCCCTGTGGATTCCCCTCGACCAGCTGCGTTAAGAGGGGTGGTTTGAGGATGACGGAGGAGGGGGGGGTCAAATTACAATGCGGGAAAGAGGGTTGGGAATGACCTTAAAATCAGACGAAGGTCCGCAGGCTCAGTTTCTTTCTTTCTTATTGTTTGTATATCATTTCAGTAGAAACGTGCTAAGCGCATTCTGTCTGGCCAGATGAACATGAAGAGCGGGAGTGCAGCCCAGTATTTTTTTTGATAGAATGCATGAAATATTTTATATCTATATATCTACCCGGGCAACGCCGGGCAATAATGCTAGTTATAAATATAACTCAATATCATCGGCATTTTATATCTTGTCATAAAACGCAGAATTATTATTTTCAATTTGAAAAAAAAAGTTTTTTTCAAAAGGAATAATCAAGGTTGAAAGAGAAGATTCACTTTGTGCCACGCGCGCCCTCTGGTGTTCCCAAAAATTGGCGCGCCCGCTGAAGGGTTAAGCATGCATTTTTTATAGTGAGTTGGAATGTGTTTAAAAAGGCTCTTAGACTTTGGAAAAAAGCTACTCATTTGTCTCAGAATTGCAATCATGAAATACACTATACAAAAACTATTACCCCGTGTATAACTTCATAGGTTCGCTAACGGGAAAGACCTCAAACACATCACTTAACAGAAAGTATACCCTCTACTGAACAGTTTCAAAGTATATTTTTGCGGATTCTTTAAAATCATTCGTTTGGTAAGTAAAAAGAAGAAAATGTGTAATTAACCTCAATTAATATTTAAACATATTATTTATCTTCCCCCCCCCCAAAAAAAAAAAAAAAATAAATAATAATAAAATGTTTGCATGTACACTCTTGCATCAAAATCTACACTTTTTTTTTTTTTTACAAATTAAACAGATTTTCTAAACCCAACTTAATTGAAAGGAACAGAATGCCTGGAACTGAAATAAAAGAACTTTCTTTTACAAACGTCTAAATGCAACGCATGTGTGTTATTTTCATCTTTTTCTACCATTTGCATTCAATTAATCATCTGCATAAATTAATAGTGAATTATATATTTTTTTCAGATTATATATTTTTTATCACTTCATTGGAAACTAAATTAATTACTCGACGCAAATGTGTGACTTTTTCAGGCGGGAAGAAAAACGGAATTGTACTTTAGATTGGATATAGCTTAATAATTCACTTGACTTATTTAGATGTTTATTGTGATTGCAGTGAACACAAAACTAAGAGTTTTTATGTTTTTTTTTTGTGTGTGTGCTACGAAGAAACTCATTTGTCGCGAGAAAATAAAAATATCTGCTATTTTGAAAACGTAAAACTGGTATAATACTACAAATTTCATTACGATTATTAATTTATAATTAATAATAATTTTGCTTTCATGTTAATAAAAGTATGAATTTAAGAGAAATACACTTCTTTAATAAGCTCACATTGTGTAAATAAACAAACTTCAGCATTTCTCATTTACTCACACACACAAAGTAATGCATATCTTGAAAGATCTCAGTTTTTTAATAAGTACTCACAGTAGAAAAGCGCAGCTTGTTTTTTAATACGCAGAATTATACGTCATGAAATTTTCACTAAAACATATATTCGTTTTAAAAAAGAGTAGTTTATTTTTATCTTTTAAATCGTGCTTAATTTTGCGCAACTGTCACAGCAATGTACAAATCTTCGCAAAGATCATAAGCCTGTCTAAAGGGTTTGTGCGATATTTGTTATCTTCTCTAATTAGCTGGATATTTAATGCTGCGAATAGTCAATGCTCTGGGAATTCTGCAGTTAGGATTTCATGAAAGAGTTGGATTACACAGGTCTGCATTAAAATTTTTTTAAGAGCTGTTTTGGTTAGTCCACATATTCTTTATATTTTTCTGTACGCTGAATCTGAAAATGACCTCCGTTTTGTCATAGGACATCCCGTTTCCTGACAATTCAGGTAACTATGTTAAATAAGGCAATACTTCAAAATAAATTAATTAAAATAAACTTAGAAAATTAATCTTTAATTGAAAATTTTACTTAAATCGTTTTTGAACTAAAATGAGCTCACTAAAACACACTAAAATCGTTTCTTCCTCCTTGTGAGACTCCTCTTGGTTCATTTACGCTTGTGAGTAGCATCTGGAATGTCTCTATGAAGTATCCAACAGTAGTCTGCCATCATTGTAATGCTGCATTTTTCCTGATATATTATTTCCATCTCTTTCATGTCCAAGTGGAATCGTTCACCTTGTTCTTCACTCACAGCTTCCAAATTTTCAGGAAAGTAGTCAGCATGGGATTAGAGGAAATGCACTTTCTAACTCATTAGGCAACCTAAAGCTTGAAATGCATTCGTCCGACGATTTCTTTGTAGTCAGGATCTTTCTTATTGCCTAAAAAGTTCTCTATGACCTCTTTACATCCAATCCACTCTTCTTTTTGAGAATCCGTCATGGTATTGACAAACTCTTGATTAGCTACAAACCTTTTAATGTCTCGTCCAACGAACACGACGTCCTTCATTTTTTCCTCCGAGAGGCCTGGAAACTTGGTGACCAAATATTTGAAGCATTCTCCATCTCTGGTAATTGATTTCACGAATAGCTTAACCAACCCCAATTTTATTTGGAGAGGTGATAGAAGAACTTTTTGTGGAGGTACCAAAGTTTCTCGGAGGACATTGTTTTGACAGACTGTGAGCACCGTTGGCTGCCAACTCTTCTTGGTCCAGTGATTTTGCTGGTCTCGAATGTCCCATAGACACAGGAAACGAGGGTATTTAATATATATCCAGCTTGTTGCCAGAGCAGCATGCACAACACCTTTAAAATCCCCACATAGTTGACAACCATGGTCTCTATATTTAAGTTTATTAAGAACCAATTCCAAGTTCTTGTAGATTTCATTCAAGTGTACGGAATGATCTACAGGAATGGAAACGTAAAAACTGCCGTTGAGGAACAAAACTGCTTTGAGATTTCTTTTTAAAGAATATATGAAAAGACGCCATTGCGTTGAATCATATTGGATTTTTAATTAATCCATCAAACCTTCGACATCAATGCAATAAACCAACTTTTCTTCTTGGGCAAAGTAAGGAACGAACTCCCTTTCACGATGGCTGAACCATGAAAAAGACACTCCTGGCAACAATTAATTCATGCTTAGCGGCATCTTTGGGAAGATTAAAGCCTCTTACCTAATCATTCATCGCCTCCTGGGAAAATTTTTTGGTCTTGTATCATCTTGAAAGTCAGAACTTGATTCGTCTCCTGATTCCTGTATGACTTCATCGGAGCTAGGTATCTCTTCCAAATCAACAGAGGGCTTGGGTATTGGTATATCTGTGCCATGGTGGATGGGACGAATTGCTGAGGTTGAGATTGGGGTATGAAATGGAATGCTTTCTTTCTGAATTATACCCTTTTCCATCGCATGAACAAAAGTAACAGTCTACACTATGTTACTTTTGCTCTCGCTTTACCAAAGAAATACCATTACGGAAAGCTTTTTTCTTACCCTTGGACCGATTTCAGAGGTCTTCAACACACCGTTCACACACTTTATGAGGAACTTTATCTTGATCAACTTCTTTTATCTTGATCTTTATCTTGATCTTTATCTTTATCTTGATCAACTTTATCTTGATCTCCAGGTTTTAGACCGATTTATGCGAAGTATACATTTTTCACAAAGTCTATGATATTCAGCTGTTGCTTCAACATTGTATATTGACCACGAATGAAACAGAAACTGTGAGGAGAATTAATACACTTCGGCGGAGCCATAATGGTAACTTGGGGAAACATGATTTAAAAAAGACGAGCTAACACGAAGTGAGATGAAAAAGTGTGAACAGGCGATAACAAGTAAAAAATTGAATCAAGCCAGTGCATGTCAGAGCTTGCGCGGTTATCTTACAACATGTTGATTCTGGTTTCATTTAGTTCACTCTAGAAGTTCTTTTCTTGGAAATTTATGTTTTTTGGCATTGTGTATCTTAAATGCACTGATGTGAATTCATTAATAGTAATTTTAACATTAAATTTAGTTAAGAAACCTGAGATAAAAAAAATGCCAAAAATTGAGAAAAATTTGTTAAATCTGAAGAGAATTTTGCATTTTGTGTTAAATCCTAACGTCTAGGATTTTTTTCAAATTTTTGTTTGTATTTAGCACACCCAAATACATGGAAATTACTTGAAAATAATGAAACAGTTTTTTAGTTGCAGATCTGCATTATGTCTGGATAACTGGAAAGCAATAAATTTAGTACCACGAAGACCGGGATTCAGAAATGGCATGTTATTTAGTAACAAGCTGATATATGTAATATAACCTTCATGAAGAAGAAAAATAAAAAGAAATATGCAGGATATATTTAAAATGTCTTTAGAATCGTAATCTTGTTAGTATTTCAACTTTTCCAATTTGCAGAATTCCACCCTAAACATAAAAAATTGGGTTATTATGGGAAACATACAAACCCTTTCTTCCATCTTTGGTATATTCAATTTCTGGTTTTACTCCAGTAACACCGCAGACTGTCACGAGAGGCCTTTCGTCTATATATCACTAGTTTTCGAGGACTGATCTAAGAAATTTGGCTCCTCAACAGCATGGCTGTATCGCTATACCGCGACGAGAGTTAACGGAATAACTGGGAATGTCCGGAGAATATTCTTACTTTCCCAAAAAGGAGTAGCTTTAGCAATATTTGACACGTTTGAAGAGACCTTTTTGAAATAACTGTTACTACATGAGCTTATGCGCATGACATTATCTTTCAATTGTATAATTCTTTTAATTCATAATCTGTGCTATCTGATCATTTTAGGGTTTCTGGGCAAAGGTTTCGAACGCTTCCTTTAGCCACTAGTGTGCCGAAACAAACGATTAACTCGTACGGTTGATTCGATAAAGTCATCGCTTTCACGGATGATATGAACCTGCGCCCCCTTGTTCGTTTGCGGGATACGTTTGGCAATGTGTAGAAGTATAAGACAAAAGAAATATTTTAGATGTGACTTTCAAGAAGTCATACGGCGGGATAGCCTAGATCGCGGACGTGGCGAAGCCCTTATCACCCAGTTCTTCTCGGGATGTTAAATATCTAGCCTATTCAAGTAATCCTTGGCCTCGGAGACTCCTGTCGCATGAGGGGGACATTTTATCGTCCCTACCGCCCCGAGTATGTCCGATCTGTAGCGAGTAAATCGGTAATAGCGATAGTCTGACGTCACTGCTTTCACGGTTAAACCGTTCCTATAGTTAGCACAATGGGAGATTTCATGTAACGCTAACTATGTAGCTTAAACGAAACTGTCGCAGTTCACCGCATATATGATCATATGCAAAACATCTATAAATAATTCCAGGAATTAAATACGTTAACTTGAGAAGATTTCTAGAAAACATAGATAATTTTGTTGAGACGTAAACAATCTTGAGACTAGAAAATTCAGTACTCTTTCGAAAAAAGTAAAAGGTAAAAAGTAAAAAGCTTGCACACATTAAAATTATGGAAATGATGAATTTTTTTATTACATAGCACCAAATTTTTCGCATATGCCACTCTGCCTTTTCTGCGATTTACAGTTAATTAATAAATCTTATTATTACGCATTAAAAGATATTTTTTCTTCTAGCAAAAAAAAAAAATAAAAATAGTTTTTTGTCATACCATGAAGACGGAAATTAATTAATTGCCGGAGATAAATGTGAGAACTTTTTCGTGAGCAGGGAAATACAAAATTTTGCAGGCTATAGAATTTAATTTAATAATTTACATAGTTTATTTAAATGTTGAACGTCTGACTTTTTGCGCATACAGGAACATTATTTTAGTAGCTTCCGTGATAGTGAAAAATAATCAAAATTAATTAAAGGAAGGGTGAATAAAAAATTAATGCATTTTATTTTTCGTGGTTTTCGTTTGAATAAATTTGAACAGTCTGATAGAAAAAGGGTTGTAAATGACTTTTTCAGAAAAGAAGTTTGAAAGCATTTTTAAATGTACAAGTTACACTTTATCTTAATTATTGTTTATATTTCAGTAGCAGCAGAAGAGCTTTTTAATAAATTTGTTTGGGACTAGATTTTTATTTTCAAATTTAAACAACAAATGATTTGTTTCGTGTTTTGAAAGGAATAAGATAGAAATTAATACATTTAATTAGTACCTGGAATTTATTTACAATTAATGTCTGTAATTATATTTTAGAATTAAGCTATCGGACATGTATCAGTAAGTGAAGTCACAATAGTCTTAACTTAAGAAATAAGTTCCAGAAGAATTTTATAAATCTGAACTTACTTAAATATTAATGACATATTGTGTTAGAATCATAATGATGTTAGGAATAATCGAGGCATATTAAAAAAAACAAATATGTTCAAAATCATACTTTTAAGTCATAACTCTCTGACTCCTATACATATTTGCAAATGTATTCCATTTATTCAAAGTAATGCGAGACTTTAGTATGACAACTTCAGTTTTGCTCGAGAAAATTATAATTTGATGAATTTAAATATAATTAATATATTCGGATACACACAATAGATCCAACAATGAAGGAATGGCCTCTAGCACATTAGAGTTTACTTCTCTTAATGTCAAACATATATAAATGCATCCGATATTACATTAAACGCAACAACATCAACAAAAATTCAATCACCCATGAAGAATTTTCTTTAAATATATTTGAACACTGTATTTGATTTTCTAACAGGTAAAAATTGGTATCTGAAATTAGATATTAAAGAAAATTAACCTAAAGTATTTTTTATTTACAAGCATCAGTTTAGTATATCTATACTGGAGCTGTAGAAGCATCTATGGTCACTGTAAAAATTTTCTTGTATAATTAATAAGATTTCTCTTTTTAATCTAAAGTAGTAAGCTAATTGATTATAAGCTACAAAATTTGTAAACTGTTTTTAAACTCTATTTATTGTTTTCTTATTGATATGGTTTTATGTGATTTTACGCAATTAGTCCAAAATTCTCAAACTAATATCTATACTTTACACAGTTACGTGTACCAATAGCAAACGTTAACGAAAACAAAAAAGTTCCACATGACATGCTTTATAAGAGTCAATGATATTTCAATAACCGTTTAAAATGGGTTGCATTTGCGTTTTGTAGGCCGTAACAAGTTTTTCCCCATGTGTTGCAATTTTTAGAAGAACCATTGCACTGAGTTTGGAGGCAACGTTTAACTGGAGTGGGGAAATTATTTTTCTACTTATTTACTTTTAGATAACCCAGAAAAAATACCTTGAGGCGTAAGTCTAGTGAATTAGGTTGTTCCAAATCACCACATATGATGCGTTAACAAAGGGGTTCACTGAACACAAGCATTGGAAATGTTTCTGATTACGCCTAGTCATACTGCAGCCATTGATGTATATCCTTTACATCTAAATGCGTTACGAATTCCAAGTAATGACATGCTAACGTATGTTCGGCAGTTTCTTTACCTAAGACCGGCAGACATACTGGACGTTTACTATGGTCTTCATAACCAATTCCGCAGGAACGATATATTATTGACGCTAGTTTATATGAATATCTACATATACATTTATTTTGGCTAGTGTTGTATGGTTGACCTATGTCATAGACTTTCACACGGAAATGAAGCCCAACGTCGGGGATTAGGAAGAGATTATTTGCTCAAACATCCCCGAAACCCTTAAAGGAGCAGAAAAGAAAGCCCCCCCCCCCTCCGTGAACTACACCTTTGCCTACAAAGACATCTGATGCTACAACTTACATTCATACGGGCAAATATATCTCACTGATATATCACAGAGGATTTAATAAGCTTATACCTCAAACTTAAACTACATTTCTCACTTTCCGTGGGTTAAAGATACAGAAAACCTCTGTTTTAGTAATTTACAGAAAGCAATTGAAATTTATCAAATTTAGGAAATGGTTTGTTTGCTGAACATACTTTTAGATGTTCAGCTTATTAAGAAACTGAAATCCGTAGGAGTAATTGAAATTTTGTTCAGAAGTCATTGACAGAAAATAATTTATAGATAGTCCTCGATTTTCAGGCATTATGTTTGTGTATATATTCTTAAAAATATCCAACAATTCTCAAAATTTTCTCCTCTCCCTACATTAGAGAATAAAAATTGATATAAATTATTGGATATCACCATTGAGCTCTTGGAGTTAATGATTCCGATATCAAGACATATCACCTACAATGGCCGTTAATGTGTACTGAGAATGGTGCAACGTCTAAAAAGTTGAGGGCAAACGCACTCTTTTGACGGACTACACCAATCAATTATACTCGGCTTTCTATCCCATGAAAAGTTTTGGGGATTAAGTTGTGGGTGTGTCATCAGTCAATGTGTCATCAGCTACCCATATTTGTCTGCTATTGGCAGGACATTATTCTTTTATTCACTGAAACACTCTTAATAATCCCAAACGTTGGTGAAATTTATATCCGGTCTTTTGCGAACTCTTTTAACAACAAATGGATGACCACCTTGATACTAGATTCGAGAACTTAATAATTTCGTCTCCTGTTGTATAATTTTATTAAAATAGCAAAATTAGAGAGTGACAATTATTATTAGAGCAGCTAAATAAGAAATATTATATTTGAAGACTATAGAGTTGATTACTGTTGTTGCATTGTGGATAAATTTCAGGAAATATCTTTTTTTTAGCATTCGAAATGCTTTAAAAGCAGTTCGCTAACTTGGTATTTGTTACGATGGTTTAATAATGCAACTATGATACTTTTTCAGGCCGTGGCGGCCTTGTGGTTCAGAGCGCTGGTTTTCGGTGCTGAGGGTGCTCGGATCGAATCCTGGCGAAGCGCCACTGAAATGCCTCCGTTTGTGTCGTCCCTTCATAAGGGGCAATGTTGGTCCGCCTATATGGCGCCCCCATAATAAAGTGGCCAGCAAAACTACGGTGAATTATAGGCGAATGTCTTCGTGACAAGTGCCTCCACATTAAAAAAAAAAGATACTTTTTCATGGGTAAGTTACATCAATTAGCTGAATTGAATGAACTTTAAAATAAAATACGCCTTTGGGTAAATTTATGCGATGTATTTTAAAATAAATTCCATTTTTTATAAACCTTCGTTTAAGGCAATAAAATGTAATGTTGTATTTCAGCTTACACTGAAATATTTTCTAAATTCTGCGTAATTTATTTTGCAATTGTAATTTGACGCTTTGTTATAGATAACTCTTTTAAAAAACAATTAAAAAAACTATGTATGATTTTTATGTGGATGTATTAACTAGTTGTACTGTCTAACTCAGAATTCGGTTGAGTGATTAATGCAGAGTATGCCTTTATAAATTGTGATGCGCTCATGTATCTGACGAATACGTTAGTCACATGTTCCTATATTTTTCTAGCATACAATGTCCGCGATGCGTCGTCCAATATAGAGGTTGCAGAATGAAAAACTTCCATTTGCGGCATGTTGACCTTAGAAAGAAAAGATGTTCTTCAACAAATTATTTTTAACACATAAAAATACATGCATAAGTCTTTAAAGATATTCTTATAGGCTCTTGTATCTCAAAATGTCATCCCTGTCTGTAAAATATTTTGTTTAATTTATCATCGTTAAATGATATTGCAATAACATGTGAACGTTACAACACATTAAGGAGCTATATCTCGATTTGAGTCTGTGCAAAATCCCTAAAGTAATAACTTTCTGGGAAGACAAATTCATCCATCTTATGATTGACTAGCTGAATACCCGTGCTTCGCTACGGAGTACATTTTAGGAAAATTACAATGAAAAAATATTGAAATTGCTTTTTCATATTGCTTTTTCATATGAGAGTCATATAGCGATTAAAAAAAGTGTGGCAGTGTGGGGGGCAATTTGTTGAGTCACACGATCACCTCTAGTCGTCCTTCAACGCACTTTGACGGCACGCAGTTACGTGGACGAGATTTTAACGCCAGTTGTACTGCCTATGCTATCAAGTTGCCCACGTGACATTTATCAGCAAGACAACGCTCATCCACATACTGCGCGACTCTCCCAACAATGTCTTCAAGGATATGATGTACTCTAATGGCCTGCCAAGTCACCAGATCTCTCGCCAATCGAGTATGTCTGGGACGTACTTCGAGTACAACTCCAGTCGTCCCGGAATACTAGCGAATTAACTACCCAGATGCAAAGATTATGGCAGGATCTTCCGCAGGAGGTCATAGGTGACCTCAATGATTCGATGCCACGCCGTGTTTCGGCTTGTATAGCTGCCAGAGGTAGATTTACTACTTAATGATTTGTAACATTTTTCATTCCATATCTTCTTAATAAAACGGTCTGTTCTTCTGAATTTGTAATCATTTGCTTATCTCCTCATACACTACATATATGTTAAGTTTCGTGATAGTAGCTTGTTTCCTTCTGGGTGCTTACATTTTTATTATCAATGTTATTTTAATGTAAGGAATGTACTGTTCGCGGATAAGCATAAATATGCTTATAGTACCTTAAGAAAATCAACAACCTAGAGGAATCAACAACCTAGAGAAATGTTTTTAAAGGAACTACCCGTGGTGTTATAATTAGCGTGGTTAGACAAAATAATAACAAAATTAACATACATTTTCTGTTGTTAACACTTAAAATTTAAGATTATTTATGGTCTAAAAAGTAAAAATCAATAAAATGAAGGAGTCAAAATCGCACTTATATATGTATTTTTAAATCATCATAGTTTACTTTTGTGTACTCCGGATTTTTGTGATATGCAATAAATTTATTTGACTATTAATAATTCAACCATAGTTTATTTTTCTTCTTTAAATTGAAAGAAAACTTTATAATTAATTTAAAAAAAGAATTCTGATAATTGACAAAACAGATCATATTTCTTTAAAAAAGATATTACTCGAAAACTTTTAAAATATACTTTTATAATTCAGATTGAAAAACCTATACAACTCAAAAATAGTTGGGTATAATTTGAAAAAGTATTGATTAAATAAAGAAGCAAATTATGATTTTATACTCTGAGCAGCTACCGCAAATTACTCGGATATTTTTACAGTTGCGAATAATATTTATTTAATTAATTCCAAAATACGATAGTTAAAGAAAATAGAAAACGTTTTCTTTGATTCATATAAAGGAAAATTAATTAATTACTTCAGAAAAGAGTAAGCCTTTTTTTAGTTATGAGAAAAAAAATCAGAAAAATAATTTTTGTTTAATAATTTGCATAACTTATTTAGAAGTAGGCTTTTTGTACACTTCTGAACGTTAATTCACTGTCACGAATGTTAAAAAATCAAATCTAATAAATGAGGAAAGATTGGAAAAAATTACTGTTTATTTTGACCGCATTCAGAATGAACTGTTTTTATCAGCTATATGCAAAACAAAATTTTAAGAATTGAATAAAAATAAAAATGTATTAAGATTTTTTTTTGTTTTCTGTAAATGAAGCACAATACATTTTTTGTTTGAATTTTTTTGTACTTATTTATGCTAGATTTACTTATTAACAATGCTAATTTCTCACTTGAAAACGTAAATAGTTTTTCTATTAATATAAATACGAATTGTTTTTATTCTTTTTAAGAATTATCATTAAAAAGCGTATTATATATTCCGTTCTAAATGCTTCCCATTTATTTCATTAATTCATTAAAAGCTTAAAATTTTAATTCCTCGTTGCAAACATATTTAACACTGCATTTTGTGTTTTATGATTATAAACAAATTTGTGTATATAGGAGTACAAAACATAGTTGTATAAACAGAAAAATAAAAGAAGGAAAAATCGTCATACATATCAGCATCAGTCCCCATATTTTAAGTACCAATCAATATTTTTCCATTTTTCTGGGTTCATTAGGATTGAATAAAATCTCTTCAGAAATTGCACACAAAATACAATTTATCATTCTGTTAATTCTTCAGGTACATACACAAATTCCAACAGAAGACACGTAACAACTGTCTTCTATACAGCAGAAAACTCTAAAAACACAAGTCAGGATAACACAGTCTTCAATACAATACACGCCTAACGCACTTTCAACACGTTCAATCCTCAACAGAAAAGAAATGAGATCCAATACCCATGTCAGGTATATTTATAGACTTGAAAAGTGTTCCCTATCTGTCAGCCAGCTAGATATCTCTAGAAGCTTCTGGGCTACAATACCATAGACTCGTAAAATTCTTAACAATATTAGCAATAAAATGCGTTACTAAAGCTGTTTTAGGAAAGAAATGTTGCCATTCATTTTGTTCTCAAGGTTAATCTAAGATTTCTATTGACCAGCATTCGGCTTATGTTCCTGGCACCACGGAAGTTTACGTTTTGAATTTATCTGCGACAAAAAAAGTTATGGAAAAGTAACTCAGGCTTGAACATTTTACTTAAACAATTTTCTTCTCACTGTATGAGTCGAATCTTGGTTCTGCACATGCATATCAAGCACAGCAATGAACTTTCTGTTTAAGGACAAATTTGTTTTTACGTCCTCCTGTCTTTGTAAGTTAGTTTCATTTTCGTTCCTCTATCATGTCTTGCAGACAATATTTTTCCAGTAATTTTGTAAGCTGTCATGAAGTTAGACACAATAGCTCTCGAAGCTCGTGGTAACTTTACACCTCAGGTTGCCAACATACCAAATAGGCACGAGCATACATTTTTGTTTTGTTTGGAGCGCTACGGTCAACTTTTAGCTACTTGAGGGCTAATTAGACCGGGACCTACAGTTTAAAGCCGATTCTGAACGGCTACAAACATTCATGCCATCAATGGGAACCGAACCCACCGGATCTGAACCGAATGCCAGTGCCCTAGCCATTCGGACTTCACCTGGCGTTCCCACCTATAATTTGTCCTTTTTTGAACCTCTGAGATGTTACTCATTTTGTCTTCACCTTCAGCTACTATTCGCAAAGTATAGCTTAAAATGTAATCAAACACAGCCTTTAGAAAATAAGCAAAATCATTTCACAAAAAAATGGTGGCTATTTCTGCAATTAGCTCTTTGATCTGCAGGAACAAAATCCACTTTTTTAAGCGTAGTGTTTCCATTATTATGGATACCCCTGTATATATCTATATATATATATATATATATATATATATATATATATGTGTGTGTGTGTGTGTGTGTGTATGTTTGTGTGTGTGTGTGTGTGTGTGTGTGTGTGTGTGTGTGATTATTAAATTTTAAATGCCTTATTTAAAATTTAATTGTAAAACTTTAAAAAAATATTATATGGCCTTATTATCACTGTATCGCTATAACCAGAAAATAAATTTTGTACAATTGATAAATATGACAATTTAAAAAATATAGCTTGATGCAGTATCTGCAGAGATTTTTTTTTCTTTTTTGCATTATTAAATTTTAACTAAGATTAGAGACTGACGTCAAAACGTTCTTTATTTTGTTTAAATTGCTGGAGAGGTATCAAACAGTTTACATTGAATTATAAGAAGTTTCAAGGAATAACTATGAGAATCTAATATGCATTTAAATGGGGGTATATCATAGGAGGAGATGTAAACAAATAGAATGATTTTGAAGAATATGTGATTTTTTCTCGAGGCTTTCGGGAGAATTTATTCTATTTTAATTTTGCATAATTAAATTACGCTACAGGTAAATTTTTAAGTGCACATGAACAGAAGGGACTATTTATATTACAATTTTTCTAATAATTAACGTCAAAATTGGAGTACCATATTTACATGTTCTTGATTCAAAACTGTAAAATATTTCATTAATATTCACATTCTAATTATTTATTTAAATATGTATACTTGTTGCCTCAAACAGTATGATATTCTTGATATTTTTGACTCGTAAAATGTGCCTTTAATCACGTATCAAAAATTAGAATTGACGTAATTGCAGAAATTTAGCATGATTTTGACACCCGCCATTTACCAATCACTCGATTTATTTTCCGATGATGCTTCATACAACACTTATTAGGACCGCGATTAAAACGCGAACCTTACTTTCATTGCAGTATAATTGCTTAAAAAATTCCGGTTAGATTCATAAAAATATGGCCAACGTTATTTCCAAAATAGCTTTAGCCTTTATTTCTTCAAGTAATTAAACAATATCGTTGGAAGTGTATGTTTTTAAAGAATTTTTAGAATCAAATACAAGGTATTTATTTGAAAAGGAAAACATACATGTTTTGCTAGACTAATGTTATTATTAAACATGTGTGTTTCCTAGCTCAAATTTTCAAAGCGGCTTCGATTACAGTATACCCATACACTGGTATTATTTTGAAAATATCTTTTGTTTCAAATATTTCCCAGACGAAGCTGAAGGATAAAGTAAGGCAATCGCAGGACTATTATGCACTCGTTGCATACGAAAATGTAAACTTCAGAACAAAGTTTTCATCGTTTTGAGAAGTAAGGCTTGGTTTTGTGTGTGATTTATTCCACCCGCTCTAGCCGTAGGCTACACCAGGTGCAAGAGGCCTAAAGTTACAAAGAAATCAGAAACATGCAAAGGGTCTCTATAAATATCTTCCTTGGCAACACCCAGGCAGTTTAAAATATATTCAGGAGAGGCTTCGACAGCATTTGGAGCAAAATGGGTAAGATTATTGCCCTTGATTGTAAGCAAGACACTTTAGGTGTCCACTAGCAAATTTTCTAATGGTAGGCTGCATCCTTCTGTCGCCCTTGACAGAAGGATGCAGGTGTAGATGGAGGCTTGGGTTTTGTAGTCACATATGTATATATATATATATATATATATATATATATATATATATATATATATATGAAATAAATTTCCAATTAAAAATCAGTAAATCACCAATAGTAAATCACCAATTAGTAAGTAAATCACCAAATTAGTAAATCACCAATCTAAATTCTTTTACCCTTTGGCAATAAAGCATTACCCCTCAAATCCAACACAAATAATCTATTAGTTTTTCCCCTAAGGCCAGGCGCGGAAAGAGTTATATAACCGTTACATAAGGTTGGAGAACTTTCCACTGATCACACCATATGACGCGTTAGGGTCATGTGTTCGCTTTAGACTAATCCGAAAAGTTCAGTACGCTGACTCGAGGACGTAGCACTAGGATTTTGGCAGACTTGTGTGTTTTGCTCTGGTCTGGCAAGATGTAGCGTTTTGAATGCCCGTATTGCCACAGCGCCCCTGCGCTGTCTGCGTGATCGGGCCTTTTTCCTCGGTATCTGTGTAATTAAGATATCTGTAATCCCGTCCAAATAATGCCCGGCCACGAAACTGCTTCTAAATAAAGACTATGTTATCAACCAGTTGCATTTTCCTTCTGGTATGGATTCCAATTAGTTCTTCTTCATCCCAGCCATTCCAAGCCACTTCGACTACACCCCGTATCCGAAAGGCTAAGATTTTCAGGCCTGTTGAGCTTCGCCCCCGCCTTAGTGCTGATATTTCATATATATATATATATATATATATATATATATATATATATGTATGTATCTTCTATGAAAAATCTTTGATAAATAATGCATACTGTTATTTCCCTTTAAAGTAACATTTATTTCATTGTATTCCGAGGATATACTGAATAAAAATATAGTTTCCAAAGCAAATAATTAAAAAAAAATTGTAAAACTCTTTTAATAAAAATTAAAAATATGCTAGCTTATTTTGCATGAAGAAAAATATCAAACTTTTAAAAGCGCATCTCATATTATATATACACACTGCTAACCATCCAAAATGCAACACCAAGATTGAAGAAACCAAACAGCATGAAATTTGCATCATGGGTATACCGCAATGGAATAAGCAAATGGATAACGATTACAGCGCACAAACACTTCATGGTCGACTGCAGCGCTCCTGATAAACTGTATATAAAGAGAGGAAAGATAGACTTTTTGAGAGAACACGAATTGTGCTCTAGTGTGATTTTTTGTGTGTGCAGCTGCAGTATGCCCCGGAAAAAATGCACGAGCATCTTTCGAGCCCGTTTCGGAGTTCGATAGAGGAAGAATCGTGGCATACAGAGATTGCGGATTATCCTTCCGAGAAATCGGTCATCGTGTCGGTCGTAGCCGTCACAGTCATGCAATAAGGAATAGGTATATGCACGAGGGAACGACTGACATATATGAGCGATTGCGACCGCCTCGTTGCACCACTCCACGGGAAGACAGGCATATTGTGCGCATGGCACTGTTGGAGCGCAGTGCTTCATCCGAAAACATAGTACATCGAATACAGTCTGTAATAAAACAGTTGGTTTCCTCACGAACAATACGACGTTGTTTGAAACACAGTGAACTGTCCGCTGGGCGTCCATTGCTTCGCTTACCTTTGAATTTAAACCCACAGGCGTTTGCGTTTGCAATGGTGCGCTGAACGGCGGATATGGAAATTCGAATGGCTTAACATTGTGTTTTCGGACGAATCACGCTTCTGCCTGTAACACCATGATGGTTGGATTAGAGTTTGGAGACACCATGGAGAGAGGCTTCTCAAATGGTGTGTTATGTACCGTCATACTGGTACTGCACCCAGTGTTATGGGGAGGGGTGGTATTGGATTGCACAACCACACCCCTCTAGTATGCATTAATGGTGCACTTGCCAGCCGGCGATATATCTCTGAGATTTTGCAGCCTGTTCTCCTTCCTTAGGCACAGGGCTTGCCTGCGACCACGTTTCAACAGTACAGGTGCGCAACCACACGTTGCACGCATAGTTGAAGATATCTTCTCATCACCAGATTGCATTATTAACCTGGCCTGCCTGTTCTTCAGATCTACCGCCCATTATTATGTGGAATTAAGAAAGTAATAAAATAGAGAATCGTATAGTGGCATTTTTTAAATTGTTAATTGGAGAAAACGCATTCTGACACATGTCTGAGATAATTAGAAAAACAAACTCAAATTTAATAAATAATATTACCATTTAATTTCTCTTCTTATTTAAAATGAATTTTTTCTTAGTTACAATTTGCACAGAAACAACATAATAATTATCTACGTACATTAAGAAAGTATTTGAACATATAATAAAACCTAGCTGCATATATCAATTATTCTATGCTCTCGCCTGATTAAATATATTTCAAATTATTTTTACTTACCAGCACCCTTATTGTAGACTGATGACTATCTCCTCATTGTTTTACTAAACTTGGTCCAAAAACAGACCAGAAATCTTTAGATACCTCAGCATAAAAAATGGCGACAAGGGACGAAGAGCGGACAACCTCCAGCTATATCACAGTTGCAGCTTTTTCTTCATCTGACTCAAAAAACCATTAAACTTCCCAGCACCGAAAATCGCAGAGGACAGAAAATGTTCTAGAACAATTAACACCTTTCAGACATATGATTGGTTAAAAGATGGTTGCTGGGTCATTGCTATGGAGGAACTATGTCCCCCTAATGCCCGAGAGGATGGCAAGTAATTCTCCCTTCTTGTGCAAATGACCTTGTGTACTATCCGTACTGTTACAGGTCACACTTAATTGCATACGGAAAGCACATTCCCTTCTTCCAGGAAACCCGGTACGAAAAACCACAGGAATGATTTTCAGCACATATAGAATTTAAGATTTTACAAAATAAAATAAATACACTTATAAATGTGCATGGAACCGAATTAATGTTGTTTCGAAATTATGAAATCAGAAAATAGTATTTTTTCTTTAGAGTTAAAACAGTATAATAATCAAAATAATTACAAAAGTCGAATTCCATGTCACACCCATCGAACATGCATGTTCAATGATTGGACTTTCCTAGCCCAGTATGCTGCACCCGAGAGTACAACAGTTGAACTTTGGCTACGTGTGGAGGCAGAATGAGCTGCCATTCCCCAACACCATATCCAAAGCCTATTTCAGTCAATGCCGCGGCGGGTCGCAGAGGTTATTGACAGGCGTGGAGGCAACACTCATTACTCATTTTCTCGTCTTCCTCACTTTAAAGAAGTCTGTATTTCCAATCAAGTATCATTGATAATCTATAATCTCTGGAATAAATTTGGTTCTGATATCTCTTTCCTTTCTTGGTGTTGCATTTTTGATGGCCGGTTGTATACATACATACATATATACATATACATACATACATACATATATATATATATATAAATATATATATATACATATATATTTATATATATATATATGTATGTATGTATGTATAAATATATATATATATACATATATATATATATATATATATATATATATATATATATATATATATATATATATATATATATATATATATATATATATATATAAACATATATATATATATAAATATATATATATATATATATACATACATATATATATATATAAATATATATATAAATATACATATATATATATATATATATATATATATATATATATATATATATATATATATATATATATATATATATATATATATATATATATATATCAGGAGCATATTTAATTTAGCTTGTGAAGTAATGCGGAAAGCAAAAATGTAGTACATTAAATAATGAAAACGAGATGAGACTGAATGTATGATGAGGCTTACAGATGGTTAGGTAATAGAATGTAACCTAAGAGAAATTTATCTTATAATAAAAAGAACAGTATTTATTGTTTTATATACATTAATAAAGGAAAATAAAATAACAAACATTGAAAATAGAATTAAATAAAATAAATTCCCCATAGAATAAAATAAAATCTCAATAAAATAAAATCTCTAGAATGCCTTTTTTCCAGCACGTTTTTGTTATGTAGAAAGTATTTTGAAACACAGAATATCCAGGAATTGAGAAATCAATTTTTTATAAGTATGCTATTGGTTTTAACACTCTTAAATAAATCATTTCTTACCAGTTAGGCGGATAACGTAAAAAGGACATAATGGCTGAACATTATTTTCCAACACTGCTTTATATTTTCATGATAATATAAGCATATTCACAGTGAAAAAGATGAAAAAACACTTCTTCTGATGTCTGTTAGACTAACATTGAATTAAGTGTTATATAAGATTTTAGAGGACCATACACATTTTTTCGACGACATATCCAGGTTTACTTACTCCCTTGATACCAACGACAAAACATGATAGGACACTAACTCTTAATAACAAGCATGTAACAAGAATTGCTACACAATAAATGTCTTTGAGGTCATTTCCTAGCATATATGGGCACTAAAGAACCGCGTAAAGGTTAGCTAATATTAGGATATAAATTTTCGAAATCAAGTGAATAAAGTAATAAAAGTAATACAAACCTCTACTTCATCAGTGTAATGAAAGCGTAAACGGTATATACTGCATCTGGATGGATAATAATATTTTCTGAAATTTGCGCGATCAGAACGATTAGAACTAGTCTTGTTCCAATGAAATAATCTTTTATTACGCATGTCTCATTAAACTGATAAAAATAATTGAATCAAGTATGCACTACAGTCGTTCAATGATATCTTTGGGCAAAACATTGACAGAATATTTTACTAGAAAATCCTTAAATGAATATGTTCTAACTTTAAACCCCAACTGTGCTTTTTTTAACAAGATTAAATCCTCCCTTTACCATAAGTAAAAATTATTGTACAGTTTTCGTTTCTTACATTTTTCCCTTATCTTTACGATAAATTGGGCATATGTATGCATTAACTGAGCGAGGCGTTGATTCATTTCTGTTGAACATGCTATGTTTCGGAGAGATCTCTTGTATTTAAATTCATAGTAAATGTTTAAAGAGATTATTTTAGCGTGGATGGCTAGGGAGATTTATAGACTCCGTCTTATTACGGTCCATATACTGCATATTCACTACAAACAATTGTACTTTTAACCGTGAAAATGACTCTAAAATGTCTTCAATGTTCTGAGGTTAAAGTAAAACATCTCCATACTTTGCAACGCACGCTGAAGTCACGAATATTCTAGTATGCATGTCAACTCTTCTAGAAATCTTTTACAAAAATTGTTTGAAAATTTACACATAACAAAAGTATTATGTTTAAGTCCCATTCGGGAGTTAAAACCTTCCGTTTCAGGTATCTTTGTTCTCAGTCATGATAATATACAGGGTCATCGAAAAAGGTTGGACATATTTCGAAAGCTCATAATTCTAAAATAAATTGAGCAAACGCAATAATATTTTTTTCAAACAACTTTTCAAATGTCCAAGATTTCTATATGTAACTCGAACGCAACCATGACGTTGACCGTTGCGCAGAAGCGATGCGGGGTGGAAGAGGTCATCGTTCGACTTTCCGCCAGTGCAATGGCGACCGTTCAAGAGAAAGCTCAAGCGGTGGTTGTTTCCGATAAATACGACTGTAATTTCACTGTACTGTTTTAACAGATTTGTACTACACTAACCACAACAGACATTGAGATTTCTCCTGAACGGTCGCCATTGCACTGACGGAGAGCCGAACGAAGACCTCTTAGACCTCACATCTCTTCTGCACAACGTTCAACGTGACGGTCGCGTACCAGTTTCATTTAGAATTCTTGGACACTTGCCAAATTGTTTGAAAAGAATATTATTCCGTTTTCTCAATTTATTTTAGATTTATGAGCTTTCGAAATGTGTCTAAACTTTTTCGATGACACTGTATATTGCATCATTACTAAGCCATAGATAAAACATATTTAATGAATCAAAAATGATCAAATTATAACTATATAATAAAATATATTTGTCCAGATTAATGTACAATATTTGAATTTACATCAAATTCAAAGGTTATTATGTAAGCTATCCCCTTTAGTTTTCGTAGTGTGAATACAAAATTCCAGTCATGTAGTGTATGCCTTTATTTATTTTTCGATACATTGTTGTGCATTTTCATACCACTAAGAAAGTGGCAGGATAATCCACACAGTTTAAATATTCTCTTAAATGCATGAAAAATAACTGCAAGTTTTTTTTTTTTGTTTTTTGTCATAAGAAGTCTAATACATTTTATTTGTACACCCTGCAATTTCTGTGAACGTTGGAAGTGGAAAAATAACATTTTTAGGTACAAAGAGTCGAATATTTTTTTATGCGGAAATGATCCAGAAATCAAAATAGTACTGTTGTATAAGTCTTTTCTAATATTCTTATGGCTAAGGTACTTCTAGGATCCATGAAGAAAGAACCGTTCACCCGGGTATATATATATATATATATATATATATATATATATATATATACACTAGCGGACCCGACAGACGTTGTCCTATTCAAACGTTGTAATTCTAGCTGAAGTACCCTGCGATGCCCGGAATTTTAAGACTATTTGTTAACCAAAATCAATTTAAAAACTAAACACAGTATAAGTAATATAGAAAAGATTTACCCTTTATCATTGGAGCAAAAAATTATGAAAAGTAAAACATAAAATATATAAATTTATAATAAACCTATAAAAATCCATTAAAAAAATAAACGCAGTATAAATAACATAGAAAAAAAGCGTACGAAATGTTATACATATTAGTAATATGAAAACCCAATTAAAATGTATAAATGCATAATAAACTCCTCAGATTTCAGCTATATTCGGTATTTCATCATAAAAAAGCTGAAAAAAATAAAAATAAATATAAATAATAATTTTAAAAAAACACAAAATAAAATTAAAATTAAAATTAAAAAATAATAAAATAAAATAAAATAATAATTAAAAAAATAATAAAATAAAAGCTGAAATAAAAAAGCCTTAAAAAAAAGCTGAAATAACAGGTCTAGCAAAAGGTACACAATTCTGGATTCGAACACGGGTCGAAAGCACGGCACTTTCCGAATGGGCGACCTTCCGAATGCGCCACGATTACACGGCGTTCTACTAAGTAAAGTGAAACATATTCGCTATTGGAAAGTTGTTGTGGGCTGGTGATTATAAATGTCAAAGGAATTTTTACTCAGAAATAAGTTAGCAAGATAGAATCTTAGTCTTTATCTCTTCAATAGGCACAAAGATATAGGCGAGGGGGACTGCAGTAGCGATTAAAAAAGATCTCGTGTCACTTAGCGTGGTTGATTCGAATTTTCCATCGCGTGTCGAGAATATCAATATGCCGTTGGATCTGATCTATTTTAGAGTATAAAATCTGACTTCAAAGATTATTATGTTCATTTATTATTCTGGTTTAATATATGACTTGAAACTTTTTGATTTTCTTTATTTTTATCTTTTCGCTCGCTATTTACTAACTAAACCTAACGTGGACGCCATTATCCAGAGGGGTGATTCCACAAACTGTAACAGTTTCCATTTACCGGACGCACCCCCTTATAAATTGTTGGATTTTTATTAATTAATTAAAAATATAAAAACATTTTCTATCGGATCAAATTGTGAATCTAAACCATTGTCGAATCAACTTAATCGCACACACAAAATTTCATAAAAATCAGTCCAGTCGTTTAGGAGGAGTTCAGTTACATACACACGGACAGAAGAAATATATATATAAGATATATATATATATATAAGATATATATATATATATATATATATATATATATATATAAATAAATAAATAAATATATATATATATATATATATATATATATATATATATATATATATATATATATTGTGATAGCGTGGAAATAGCGCCTCTCACAGCGTGCTAGTAGTGAAACTCTGGTTAAGAAAGGGTTTTTGTCCCCAACGGTTTGCTGTGATGAAAATACAATTTCAGGACGGGTCAGCCCAGCCAGACCTGTTTGACAGCACATTAGGAGGGCACCTGGCGGTGGAAAAGGCTCCTCGCCAGACTGGATGACGTCACCAGAACCGGTTGAGCGAGGCGAGCAAAAAGGCGAGCAGTTTAAAAAAGGACTGCGAGCCATTGGTAAGCCACCTGACTCCCCCGATAGTTATCGCCCCATTAGCCTACTTAATACCCTAAGCAAATTAACTGAAAAATTCATAGCTAAAGAAATAAATACCCACCTCAACGATAATAATATCCTAGTCCCATATCAATTTGGCTTTCGTAAAAATCTCTCAGCTCCCCACCAAGTTTACAGAATCACCGAACACCTAGCCAAAGCCAAAAGTAATAATTATTCCACCGCGGCCATTTTCCTAGATATCCAAAAAGCATTTGATAAAGTCTATATCCCTGGCCTAATCCACAAAATTATTAATTATAACTTCCCCCCGCACATCACCAAATTAATTATCTCCTACCTCAGCAATAGAACATTCCAAGTCAAAATTAACAACACCACTTCCGACAAAAAACCCATTCTCAGTGGCGTACCACAAGGTGCTATAATCTCTACAATTTTATTCAACTTGTACATCAACGATCTTCCAACACATATTAATTCTAATATAGCTATTTTTGCTGATGACACTGCCATTTATTGCACAAATAAAAACCTCAAATACGCTGTCACTACTCTCAACAAACACATCGACCGTGTCGCCATCTGGCTCAACAAATGGAAAATAAAACTCAACACTGACAAATGTGTAGCCGTCATGTTCACAAACAAATTCACCTCGTCTTATCAAAACCTAAACGTTAAAATTAACAACACCATTATCCCCTGGTCTAACACTGTAAAATATCTCGGTGTTCATCTCGATAAAAAACTCACTTTCAAACATCATATTATACAGAGTAGACTAAAATTTCGAGCAGCCAGACGCGCACTATACCCCCTAATTGCTCGAAATAGCATTTTAAGCACTAAGAACAAGATGCTCATCTATAAATCCTTCCTTCGACCACTTTTAACTTACGCAGCCCCGGCATGGTCATATGCAGCAGTTTCCAACATTAACCACCTTACTGTCTGTCAAAATACCACCATAAGACAAATTATTGACGCACCATGGTATTTTAGAAATGTTGATCTTCAGAACGAACTTAATGTGCTCACTCTTCCAAATTACCTTAAAAAACTAGCTACCAATTTCTTCACAAGTATTGATAATGAACTATTACTGGAAAACTGTGATTATGACCCTGCCGCTGACGTGAATAAGAAACGGCCGCGTGCTGTTCTTTTTCGTTAATTTCCTTTTCCATTAAAAATGGAAAAAAAAAAAAAAAAAAAAAAAAAAAAAAAATATTATAAAAATAAAAATCGATACGTGCTTGCACGGTAAAAAACAACTTAAAATACTTAAAATGATACGTAGCTTGCCTACGGTAAAAAATATATCATATCTTAAACTTCCTACTTAGACACTATCAGTAAACTTTCTTCTAGCAGTATGACAGAAAATTTTCTGTCATACTAGTTTTGCTTAAGCTCATGGATCCTACAGACACCCAATCACTTTCCTCTCTCTCTCTGTCTCTACCTTATGGCCATTGTAGTTATTCTGTGCACCAATTGTTATCAAGAACGGCTTCCGAGGGCTTGGCCCAGATGTAGTCGAGCACCACCCTTCATAGTTGACGTCATAGTTGACGTTGGACAGGGGGCATTTTGCTGAGAGAGCTGGAGAGAGCGGTTGTCGCCGGACTTTAGGTGACTGATTTGATCTCGTCAGCAAACCACGTGTATTGACGTGTGCAGGGCAGTCGAAGAGTGTGCGTTTTTGTTTTCCGGCTGTGGGCCGTGTGATACTACAAGGCAGTTTGTATTTGCGAATTGTGATGACTTGTGTACCGTTGCCTTTCAGTGTGAGCATTTCAAGAAAAAAATAAAGTGTTTATTGTAACACTAAACTCATCGTTTCGAGTCACTTATTGGAGTTGTGGAAGTAGTCTCGGCCAGTCGAAGCAGGGGAAAGTTTGCATGTGATCGCCCGGGGCACAGCAGTGAAGCGTCTTCGCCTTGGAGCCATCACAATATATATATAGATATATATATATATATATACCGGGTGGCCATAATTAAACTGACAGTGCTCACAGTGTTCTGTAGCGCGATCTATTTGCGAGAATGACGCCACATTTTGTAGGAAGATTAAACAAGACGGGGGACGAAGGAATCCGCGAAAAAATAAATTAGTTCCAAAAGTCACCGCTAGGGGAATATTTGGCGCTGTGTAATAGAAAATAGAGTGTTGACAAATGCAAATTAATACGGAATAAAATTACCTTTTATTATGCACATTTTCTTGTTTAGTTCAAGTGCAATATGGCAACACTTTTAAAAAAGCGTAAAATCTACATAAACACCGATAAAGTCTCGTGATCTGCAATATCACGTACGCTGAGCAGAAGGAGAAGTTCTTTATTCAAATTTCACGTTACATCCATTGGCACAGTGCCAGCTGCTTGGGTTTTAAAAGGCAATGTGTTACGTTTCGAATCAATCGGATTGAAAATTTATGTGCAATGTCTCCTTCTTTAGTCGAGCGTGCGTTATTGGTCAAATTCTTTTACCTCAACCAGTGCAACGCGTCAGCCTCTCTTCGTGCTTTTAGAACGCACAAAAAATGCGTAAAGGTAACGGTCCTGTGTCAGTTAATGGGCTAAAAGCAATGGTTGCGACGTTTGAGAAAACAGGTTCTCTGAAGGTTCAGTCAGGCAGAGGACGAAAACCTGTACCACAGGATACAATCGAAGCAGTTGCCACGGCGATTGTCGACAGAGGACCAGACAATATTGCTGCCACCTCTAGCGCTCGTGGATTAGCTCGGAATATGGATATGCCTTACAGTGCGGTATGGAAAATCTTACGAAAGATTATCAACTTCTATCCGTACAAGATCAGCCGTGTACAGGAGTTACTATACCCCGACCATGATAAGCGATTGACTTTTGCTCTCACCTTTCTTGCCAGAATGGAGGTGGATGATGCTTGGCCGTGGAAAATCTTATGGGGAGACGAGGCCCACTTTTACCTGCATGGAACTGTGAATACCCAGAACTGCCGAATTTGGGATGACAAATCACCACATGCAGTCACCGTACATTCACCGTATTAATTTTCATTTGTTAACACTCAATTTTCTATTACACAGCGCCAAATATTCCCCTAGCGGTGACTTTTGGAACTAATTTTTTTTTCGTGGCATCCTTCGTCCCCCGTCTTGTTTAATCTTCCTACAAAATGTGGTGTCATTCTCGCAAATAGATCGCGCTACAGAACACTGTGAGCACTGTCAGTTAAATTATGGCCACCCGGTATACCCAGGGTATACCCAGTTATATATATACCCAGTTATATATATACCCGGTATACCCAGTTATATATATACCCAGTGGCAGAAAGTTTTGTAGCTGTCTGCGACAAGCTTTTAAAATTTCATAATCTGTCTGCAAATTTTGCGTTTAATTATATCAAATAAATAATACATTAAACCAGCTATTTCTTTATCATTTTATTTAAAACATGGTAAGCATGATGCATTCTCATTAAATTTGCTTATAACTTTTGAAGTTACAAAGCGTTTCATCATCTCACTTCTTGTAGGGTTTCTAAAATGAGAAGGATAAGCAGAACCATACATGGACAATAAA
Organism: Dolomedes plantarius; assembly: GCA_907164885.2. Classification (NCBI taxonomy): domain Eukaryota; kingdom Metazoa; phylum Arthropoda; class Arachnida; order Araneae; family Dolomedidae; genus Dolomedes; species Dolomedes plantarius. The sequence goes on along the minus strand of OU015495.1, from coordinate 160,060,125 downwards.
GCTGCTTTTAAAAATCTTTTGGTACCTTTATAACCAGATGGGGGCCCATTCAGTTGAATAAAAACCCTCTTATCATTAGTGCCCACTTCTTCATCCGTCCCATCTTTCGATCTCAGCCTATGTTTACCAACGGCATCAATTACAGACACCCAAGTCTCACATACAGCTTCCAAATTTTTAGCCCAGGTTAATTTCCAATTAATTTTTTGGTCAGGGTGTCGTCTTTGAAAATGTGTGCTCAAGTCTTTTTTTACTAATTCACAATCACACACACCACACACAACCTTATCACGAGACGCCATTCTAAACACGTGTGTTTCGATATTTCTATAGATTGAAAGTTGCTCTTAGAGGGCGCAGAACACAGGCAAGCGCAAAATTGTAACGAAGCAAAGGAATTCACCAATGCGCGCATGAGTTTGAGCAGTAATGCGATTTTTCAAATATCACACTACTGCGCCTGCGCAAGCTCATCACCCTGAGTTCGTCGCCTGTGACGTCAGCTGCGCTTGCCTTAGCGTTCGGAAGGTGCAAAAGAAAACACGAACGAACATGTGGGATCCGGCGTGTGCGGGATAAATGGCTGCTTCTCTGCGTACTGTGCTCGATAGGGCGGGCTCTATTGCTCGCTTCTCGGCGAAAGACAGCATTTCCCGCGGCATCTCAATAACAAGAGAAGAGGTACGTAATGCTGCGTACTGCCGCGGAAAAAAATGTTTTAAACCATTTTATAATTAAACCAATTTTTAAAACATTTTATTGGTGCAGACAAAAAATGTCCGAAATTTGCGGACAATTTTTGAAATTGTTTTCATTAGTGCAGACAAAAACTGTCCGCAAGGGGTTTTCTATGTCCGCGACGACGTCGCCGTGTCGCGGTGTTTCTGCCACTGGGTATATATATATATATATATATATATATATATATATATATATATATATATATATATATATATATATATATATATATATGTATATGTATATATAAAACCATGTGTTGATGAATTGTTTTTGTAACAATAACGCTTATAGTTCATCTTTTAATGTGATAGCTGCTGAGAAGGGTGCAAATGTAAGGAATACCTTTTTTGTTCTAAATACTTTCCAGTTAGCTTATTACTTCCGTTAGACTGTATCTCCTGTAATCGATTTTTAATAACTAAGTGACTATATTTCATGAGAGATTTATGAACAGGCAACCCGGTATAACACGGCACTTCTATACCATGAATTCGAGAATTCGGACCACCCCCTTATAACACGGTACTTATATAGCCCGGATTCATTCTAACACGGTTCGGAAATTGGGACCACCCCAGTAAAATTTCACGATGGCCGAGTTCAAATTATCATTAAAATTAGACACACTTGCTTCGCCAAATAAAAACGAAGTCTTAAATTAATCAAACACATTTAATTATATATAGAGAGACGGCACATAGTTACAAACGAAATTACAATAAAAATAACATAACGGGAGAGCAAATGGTCTGACACAACCTTGACCCGAAGACAAAATCTCCCATAATGTCCTTCTTTTTAACACATTTCGCGCGCAAAGCTCATCACATCCGGCATGTGCCGAATAAACATAAATTCCACTAGATCAGAAATGTGCTGTAGACACACAGGCTCAACAAACGCGATAAATCTAAGGCGTCACTTTCGCTTCTGCGTCCAATCTTTACTACCCCCGTATAACACGGTACTTCTATATCACGGATTGATTCTAACACGGTTCGAAAATTAGGAACATCACGGTATAACAGATGATGATGATAGCATAGGTGAATACAAAGAAGTTAAAATGTTTACTCTACAAAGCATAAAGAAAGGCTTAACCGAACAGTTACAGTCATATTTCTTAAATGAAGATTCTTCAAATAAAAGAACACAAAGTTTAAAAGAGAACTTCATAAGTGTTTAGCACCATATAAGAAACTTTATAAAGATCTTTTAATTAAAACCAAGCAATCTAATATAACAGATCTTTTGCAAAAGTTAGAGCATGTATCTGAAGATAATGCAGAAAAATGCTCAGAGCATAAGGATATCTTGCCAAAAAGAAAACGCCCTCAGTTAATAGTGCTTAGTGATGACGAAGAAAACATTGTTTAATTCGTATTAATATGTATTACTTCTTAAGAAAATTTTAATAAAGGTAGTTATCTTATTTATAAAAGAACAATTGCATGTTCTTTTATTTTTTGGAACCTAACTCCCCTTTTCGTACTAGTTTCGTATAACACGGATTCGCAGAGCACGGCAATTTTTTGGAACATAATTCCCGTGTTATACGGAGGTTACCTGTATTAACTTATGATGCTATTATAAAACATAAAACATTGTCATTTACTCTCTTAAAAAATTAGCTCAACTGTCATTTACAATTATTTAACCGTACAACATTGTATAGATCTTACCCATTTCGACAAATCGTATTACTTCAAATGTTTGGCCTATTATTCCTAGAAAATATGTGCACTACTCTTTCATTTAAAGTCAGTCCTACAATGATGAATTGGGAATGAACAACAGTTATTAAAATGGCATTTTAAATATATTTAATGTGTCAATCAGAATAAATAACGGTGTACAATAGCTTTAGTTTAATATCCACCATCAACATTTTAACACAAGCCAGATGGTGAATTCAAGTACTCCTTTCATAAGATGTATTCGTATGTATATATAGCTGTGTGGAAACGTGCCCGCTGTATCTTTTAACCCATTTCTATCGGATAATGCATTTATTACACATAAATATTTTAAATTTAAGGCAGTAATGAATATTGATAGCTGTGCCGTGAATCATTTTGTCATAAAAATTTATGGAGAGGCATTCTGTAATAGTCAAATGAGAAATGGAATATCGTATATATATATATACACAATGCAAAAGCCTGAAGTTGAGGATTTAAATATTTTAAATTTTTTCGATAAAAGGACTTATTTTAACCCATTCAAAGTATTAATATTTATTGCTTTAAGTCATTGAAAACCATCATCATTACATTATTTTTCCTAAACTAAAGGCATGTGTTAACAGAAATATGTTACACAATTATAATATATATATATATATATATGTTAAGAATTAGTTAGAGAAAGGGGAATAATTGAGATAATTTACAGGGGGCTTCAGAATAGTTTATTTCTCCCATTAAATATCACTATTTTTCGTATTTCGGGACACGCTACGGAAGGGGTTTCCCCGTTTAGAAAGTTGAACTTAATTCACGAGGTGTTTGAGAAGTACCAACGGGGAGAATCTATTAAAAGAATCAAATTTAGCCACGCCCCTTCCCCATCTTCGGTGCATGCGTCATGAGCGGATGCGCAATGGCATTAGAAGCTTTGAAACAAAAGAGTTTTAATTAGAGAGGGATTCATTTTGATCTTGGATGGTTGCGTATCGAGCGGTGTGGGATGAAAACTTGGCACGAATTGATTTGAGGTAAATAAGTTTAAGAATAAAACTCTTGGATATAAATTAATTTTAATTACTTACCACAGGCCTGCGTTCGCTGACTGCATATTAATAAATATTAGGGAAAAATTAAGCGGGAGCTACGTGTAGAGAAGAATCGCAGATATATACTATATATATATATATATATATATATATATATATGTGTGTGTGTGTGTGTGTGTGTATGTGTGTGTGTATGTGTGTGTGTGTATGTATGTGTGTGTGTGTGTGTGCGTGTGTGTGCAAAGAATATTTTTAGGGAAAGGGGAATAGCTAAGGTAATTAAAGGGGGCTTCAAGGTAGATTAACTTCGTGGCGTTAAGCGTCACTGTTTTATCATATTTCGAGACGCGCGATGGATCAAAACAGGGGAATTCCCGCCTGGGGTAAAAATAGAACCAAACCTGATTGACGTGTTGACCAAGCCTCAAGCTAATCGTAGGCGCAGACGTCATCAGTGTTCTGGAAATTTCTGGGGAGGATTGCATAGCGGAAAACAAAGAGAATAAGTTTTAGACCGGGATGAGAATTCCATGATAATCGGACACGCGGACCGCGTTCCGTGTTTTTGAGATGGCAAGCGCTAGACGCTGTGTTAAATTGGAGAGTGGTTCTACATTGAATAGAAATAATAAAAGTATCGAAAAGGATTATTGTGTGTATTCTGTTTCTTGAACTGCCTTCTAATACACTGCAAATCAATTAAAGGATTTTGTGACTACAATATCTTCAGTTATAGCGGGTGTAAAACTTATATATATATACTAGCTGAGTGGCAACCCGATGTGTTGCTTTTTCGATTTAAAATGATATGTTTTTATTTCTTAAAGATTAAAAACTGTTTAGAGACTTTTAAAAATATATTAGAATTTTTAAAAACGAAATAATTATTTAAAATTCTCTTTATCAAATTTTGGTTTTTGGCATTTGAAATAATTCTTTCAAATTTCCGTTCTCAAATTTTGCTTTTTAAACAAAAAAGAAGTTCATTGAATTAGAATAAATTCTAAAGAATATAACAGCTCATTTCCTAAAACAAAAATTATTTCTGATACTTTAAAATTATTTCTGGATTTCAATTATTAAATAAATGACTCGTTCTCAACTATTTTGGCATTTGGTTATTTTCCTTTTGGCAACATGGCGGAATGTAAACATTACATCTCATGGGGCAAAAATTCCTTAATAAATAGAAAGACAGTTCTGATGAATTCAAAATTGGTGGCGGAAGAATCCTCATCACTTCCTCATTAATTAGAAATAAATTTCACGAATTTGCTGGAATTATTAGTGAATAAAATAATAAGTCGAAAAATTACGAATTCGGCATTCAAGTTACATTAAGATACAATGGCTATCAGTGCGGGAAATTTCAAAAGTGAGTTTTGTAAGTACGCTTGTTTAGAATGATAACATTTTTTCTATTAAATGTATTTGGTATATTTTTGAAGCTGAACATCTATAAAATACCGATAAATCGTAAAATTGACATTAATAGGTGCAGAAAACCGAAATATTTGTCCATCAAAATTGTCGATTTCGTGAAATTCGGAAAACTGCTTTGGGGAAAAAGCTTCGTTTGCAGTGAAAAACATTTTTAACTTTTTGAAAATGTGCATATCCTTAAAGATGTAGAGTTGTAGAGCACATGGAAATGAAAAATTTGTCGACTGATGGGCGGAAAAGTTTAATTTTGCATGCATGAAAATAGTAGAAATTTGCGAAACGGAAAGGAGCTGGCCCACCCGGAATGACATATGTTTATTACCCGCTTCTTTTGAGTTCGGCGGTTTTAATTGAATAATTTAAAAAGTTTAAAGTTTTGAAAGTTGAGGATGGTATCAGTGCATGCGTCTCGTACGACCGCGTCCATCGGTACCAGTCGCGATATCCTGCTATGCTCGGTTCACGAGATTAGCCCGTCCCCGTGTCTGCTAACTAACAAACTAACATTTGTTTACCTTCAGCTGTTATTATATACTAGCTGAGTGGCAACCCAATGTGTTGCATTTTCGATTTAAAAAGAAATGGTTTTATTTCCTAAAGATTCATAACTGTTTAATCACTTTTAAAAATAACATTAGAATTTTTAAAAAAACGAATTGATGATTAAATTTCCCTTTTTCAAAATTTGGCTTTTGGCTTTTGAAATAATTCTTTCAAATTTCCGTTTTCAAATTTTGCTTTTTAAACAAAAAAAGAAGCTCATTCTATAGATTTTAACTTCTCCTTTCCTGAAACTAAAAGTATTTCTGGTACTTTAAAATTATTTCTGGATTTCAATTTTTAAATAAATGACTCGTTCTGAACTATTTTGGCATTTGGTTATTTTCCTTTTGGCAACATGGCGGAATGTAAACATTACATCTTATAGGGCAAAAATTGCTTAAAAAAAATAGAAAGACAGTTCTGATGAATTCAAAATTGGTGGCGGAAGAATCCTCATCACTTCCTCATTAATTAGAAACAAATTTCACGAATTTGCTGGAATTATTAGTGAGTAAAATAATAAGTCGAAAAATTACGAACTCGGCATTCAAGTTACATTAAGATACATTGCGGGAAATTTCAAAAATGAGTTTTGCAAGTACGCTTTTTTTAGAATAACATTTTTTTCTATTAAATGTATTTGGTATATTTTGGAAGCTGAACATCTAGAAAATACAGATAAATCGTAAAATTGACATTAATAGGTGCAGAAAACCGAAATATTTGTCCATCAAAATTGTCGATTTCGTGACATTCGGAAAAATGCTTTGGGGAAAAAGCTTCGTTTGCAGTGAAAAACATTTTTAACTTTTTGAAAATGTGCATATCCTTAAAGATCAAGAGTTGTAGAACACATGGAAATAAAAAAAATTGTCGACTGGTGGGCGGAAAAGTTTAATTTTGCATGCATGAAAATAGTAGAAATTTGCGAAACGGAAAGGAGCTGGCCCACCCGGAATGACATGTTTCTATTACCCGCTTCTTTGGAGTTCGGCGGTTTTAATTGAATAATTTAAAAAGTTTAAAGTTTTGAAAGTTGAGGATGGTACCAGTGCACGCGTCTCGTCCGACCGCGTCCATCGGTACCAGTCGAGATATCCTGCTATGCTCGGTTCGCGAGATTAGCCCGTCCCCGTTTTCTACGAACAAACTAACATTTGTTTACCTTCAGCTGTTATTATATATATATATATATATATATATATATATATATATATATATATATATATATATGTATGAATGTATGTATGTATGTATGTATGTATGTATATATATATATATATATATATATATATATATATATATATATATATATATATATATATATATATATATATATATATATATATATATATATATTTATATATATATATATATATATGTATATGTATATATAGATAGATAAAGAAAGAGAGAGAGATCTTACAACTTTTCGTTGTACTCGCTCAATTCTAAAGGACGAATGCTATATTTTTTTGTTTTTTCTTCCCGCTTCAGTGTGTTGGATATTTTTCATAGATCCCGAGTTTCCTCTTTCTCATCGTAAACATCCTCGTCGACGGACATTCTCTGGTATTACACATATATTGCCGTGTGATATAATTACATAAATAAATATTTGTTTTCATTCATTTACGTCTGAAATTATCTACTTAAATCCCCTTGAACAGTGTCGCGGATATAGTCTCTTTATTACTGATAAAGCTTGTTTTAAGATTGAAAAATCTATATGGTTTCTACGACGAAGAACATTTTCTGATACGATATGATCGTCTTTCTTTCTGCACCCTCCCACTTTTGTCATAAAATTTCCATTCTACTCACTCTTTTATTTTGAAGGTTGGTTTCAAGCCGTTTTAGTATCTGGATGTTTTAAAATACATCTTCGTCTTTTTCCTTTTAATAATTGATAGGATAGGTCTTATTCACCTTCTGAAGGCCACTCAGGCTTTCATAGACAGACTAGATGGGCCCATATATTTCGGCTGAAAGACCTAAAGAGTGTAACAAAAACAATACTCTTAAAAGTTATGAGTTCCCTGAAATTTCCATGTTAATTTCTGGATTGCATTATTTTGAAAATTTCTTTATATGTCTGTTATGGTATTACACAGTAAATGACAGTATTTTTTCCATGTATTCCTTGAGCTTGGTGGTCATTATGCACACAATTTCCTGTATTTCGTGAGCTATCTGATTACTTTCCCGCTAACTCATTTCTTAAAAGTTGCTCTTTGTTTGCCCTTTGCTTTTATCATATAACTTGTTTTATCTATTTCCAACGTCACAGTTTTACTGTGCAGTAGCGACGTTTCCTTAGTGGGAAGTTTTACACTCCATTGAAAGCATTTTGGACATTTAGTAGATCATGTCCTTTTTCAGATAGCCAATTTTTTAATTAACCAATCTATTTGTATTGTTAATTTTTGTTAGATTATTACATTTTTACTCTAGCATAAAAGGAAAAGATTGATATTTAGTCCTTTAGGAAAATATATACCCTCATTTCTGGGATAGAGTAATGAGATAACACTTACATTTTCACAAACTATATGTAAGAACTATATGAAATATTTAAAGTGACATAAGCATTTTCTAGAACGTGCACACCTACGTGTAAATTCATTGACAAACAATTGCTAATGTTTATTATGGCGTTGTGAAAATGTAAGATAACACTTACATTTTCACAAACTATATGTAAGAACTATATGAAAGATTTAAAGTGACATAAGCATTTTCTAGAACGTGCACACCTACGTGTAAATTCATTGACAAACAATTGCTAATGTTTATTATGGCGTTGTGAAAATGTAAGATAACACTTACATTTTCACAAACTATATGTAAGAACTATATGAAAGATTTAAAGTGATATAAGAATTTTCTAGAACATGCACACCTACGTGTAAAAAAATTCATTGACAAACAATTGCTAATGTTTATTATGGCATTGTGAAAATGTAAGATAACACTTACATTTTCACAAACTATATGTAAGAACTATATGAAAGATTTAAAGCGACATAAGCATTTTCTAGAACATGCACACCTACGTGTAAAAAAAATTCATTGACAAACAATTGCTAATGTTTATGCAAATATGGAAACAAAATGGCGTATGCAAATATGGAAACAAAAAGTACTCTGCGGTAATGAAACTATTTTTTTAATACTTCTTTCGAAGTCCCCTTGAGTTTTTGGCACGCATTTTACCAAAACTCATCCTCCGAGACATTCCCTTCAATTTTTATTGAGAACTCGTATGAATCCATTACGTTCTCATAAATAAAGAAAAAACTGCTAATTCTAGAAACGACTCAGAAATAACATTTATGTTAAATTAATTAAGTTATTTTTTTCAGTCTCTTCATGTGATTAATAATTCAATGATTTCAACTAACGAATTCTCCTTATTTTAAGGAGATCTCCTCTGTGTTTCAGAAAGTTTGGAACCAATGATAACCATTTTGATTGAATTACAAACTTTCAAAAATTCTCCAATTCACTGTTATCTTTTTTTCATGATATTTCTCAAGTTGTCTATAACTTAATTTTCTCCAAATATATGTTTGCGATTATACAAGGTTACAATGTCTCCTTTTGCAAATAAAATTTTCAGGGTATCAGCCTTTATTTCACTTAAAATTATGTTTAATTTATTTTTTTTTAAACTATAATGTGTAACTTTTACATTAAAGTCAAATATTTGAAAAGCTGCAGTTGAAATGCTCCAATTCTACTCCATTATAAGAGGTTTAAAAACAACAAATAGATTAAAAATTATAAGTATTTAATGAAGTCATTCTATTTTAGATGTATTTTCTTTTACTAACTACTAGATTTTTATATTTAAAATTTTTAAATTTTAATACACAATAATGCCTAGTTATCGGAATTTCTTGAAAATCAAGACTAGTCATATCCAGTGTTTGTCCTCGTAACTAAATATGTTGCAGGAAAATTTTGAAATGAACCTGTCATGGCACACTAAACTTACCTTAGAGTTTGATATGACACGCAAATAATATATGTACAACTTGGTAACCCATGTTCTAATGTCCATTTTAATGAGACATCCTTTATTGTGTTTCTATTCCTTTCAAGTATACCGTATACCCACAAGCACTATAATCGTACCGTTAGTGCACTATTGGTCTAGCCGTTGTACTTATAATGAATAGGCACATACAAATTCAGAAATTTAGTTGTATAATGATTATTTTTGGACTGAACAGCACACTAACACTATCTACGCATTATAAAGTTTGCTAGTGATGGTGCTAGGTATTCCAACAGTAACTGAATTACAGTAAATTATTTTTTTTAGTAAACAAATTAAAAATTTTATTATTATATATCGTTCTAAATGTAATGGTAAAAAAGTGTTCTGTAAAACTGTATGCAGTGGGTATATGCTAGATTTTTATGCAGAATCCATTACAAGATGGGTAGTACATATTGCAGTTTAAAAGAATGCTCAACACAAGGTACTATTATTATCATTTTTTCTAAAATCAAGATTTGTTGATCATTTTCTTTATTAACTTGCATATGTTCAGATCAATAAATAGTCTGCGATATTTTTCTCTCAAAATTAGCTTTGTTTCATGTATATGTGATATTACACACACCTTACTGTATTCCTCTCAACAGTTATTAATAGAAATTATCATAATTGAATAAAAACAATCGTGCAGTTGGAAAGTAAATTATCATTAGCTTCCGGTCATACAACAATATATGTATTCTTCCGAAAACCCGTTATGGAGTTTACGCAAAAATTTAAAATAAATCACATAATTATACGAATCTAAATCCAATATAGGTTAAGAAAATTGCATTTTAATGCATCTGGTATCCGTCAGTGTAAATAATTGAGAGCCGGCATTCTGATTTAATTCCACCTCTGCAGTTCTAACAGAAACCAGATGGTGAAATCGTGTACCAATTTCAGGAGATATATCTCTATATATTTAGCTGTGTGACAGCGTTATGGCCATGACTCGCTCCCTCCTTTTGGCTCGATGCTACATTTATTGCAGAGTATTTTACGTTCTGGAATCTAATGAACATTGATCGTTATGCCGTACCCATTTTGTCATAAATAAATATGGATGGGTACTGAAGTAATTATCAAATGAAAGCAAAACATACCGATAATGTTTTGGGATTTATGACGATTTTTGCGCTCTTCTTTGCGTTAAAGTTAGCAATAGCAAATACGAAATTTTTCTACTTAGAGTCTATTTAAAATTGTGATCAATGTTTTATTTAACTCGCCCAAAGATTATATCTATCTATATAATATATAAATGAATGTTTGTTTATTCGTATTTTATGCGCTGCCATACCGTTCATCCGATTGTGATGAAACTTGGTTAACTTATTGCTGGAACTTTCGCAAAGGTTATGGACTATTTCCATCCCGCTACAACGTTCCATTCCCGAATTATGTTAGAACAAGTTTGCGCGGTATAAACGGATATTTTTGTTCAAAGCCATTGTAACATTTCATTGTTGCCAATTAAATTATAACATTTCCATAAAAATAAATAGACATGAATTAAAAACGGGATTTATTCATATATTGGCGCATGCAAGAATGAATTTGATATACTATTTTCATATACGTAGCAACGCCGGAATATTTCTTTTTAAAAATTAAAATATAAGGATGGAAAGTATTTCATTTTCAATGAATGTGCTATCTATCCATTTCATGAAATGAAACTATCCCAAGCTACCTGTTCAAACTCAAATATACTGAAGGACACGTTCACTTAGCTAGATACACGGGCGTTTAGCCTAGACGCGATGATTTATATAACTGAAGTGACATTGAAACATAGCAGATGATTTAGTTTTGAGAAAGAATTACAATCATGACATACGTGTATATTATAATTAGAAAGTCTTAAAGTGGCATTGAAACGTAGCAGACGATTTAGTTTTGAGAAAGAATTCCGAGCATGAAATACGTGTATATACTTCTTCTATAATAATTATCAGATTGATGTGTTTTAATATTGAATATGATCTCAATCCATTCAAATATTATTGATTCTTTTTCTATAATAATAAATCCATTCAAACGTTATTGACTAGCTGTAAATTAATGTTTTAAAATGCCCAAAAAGAGGCGAGCAACTTTATTCCTGCAGAAGTAAGGGCAAAATGTTAAAGATTGTTAAGAAATGAACAATGTGATGAAAACAAAACAGAAGAGTGCGAAGCCAACAGAATTCGAAATGCAGTTAGACGAACACAAGAATCTGAAGAAAAGCATTCCGAAGCGGCCGAAGCCAACAGAATTCAAAATGAAATTAGACGAACACAAGAATCTGAAGAAAAAAACATTCCTGAGAGTCAAAAGAAACATAATTCGAATTGTAGTGATCCGAAGCAGTGAGACTGATGAAGAAACTTTTAACGCGTCGAACATACGATCGTCTTCGAGCTTCAACATCAAAAGGAGAGGAGAGCGTTGAAGAACGACAGCACCGACAACAAACTAATGCTATTTGCTACCACAAAAGAATTTTAGCGAAAACTGTAGAACATCATAACATGAGGCTAATCATTGAAAAAAAATAATAACATAAACTGAATCCCGAGCGAAGCCCGGTAATACATCTAGTACATTTATAAATTATTTTTATCTGTCATGTATCAAGGAACTCCGTTATTTTATTGATTAACAAATTAAAGTATATATATATATATATATATATATATATCTGTGTGTGTGCGTGCGTGTGTGTGTGTGTGTGTGGGTGGGTGCGTGTGCGTATTATAATTTTCACATCATGAATGGAGAATAAAAGAGAGAGACAGTTGCGTAATCATTCACAAACAAGGGAGATGCAGTTTGTTTAATTGTAAGAACTATGTACACATATTTGCAGAAGTTGTCCACGAACGTTGCCGGGAGATTGGAAAGCAAAACGCGCGCGATTGCAGGACAACACAAAGTTAGGGAAGACCTTGGCCTTTTGTTGCGACGTAAAATATCCGCAGTCGAAATTCATACATGTATATATATATATTATATAGTATATATATATTACCTTGAATTTGATTTACAGTAAGTATGGTGGGAAATATTAAATCAAAACAATGAAATAATTACAAGATAAATGGAACTTTTTATATACCATGTGTTTAAATTTTCTGTTGAATCATATAAACTTGACAATTCTATGTATTAATAAATACTTTGAAAAAAAAATTTCTGATGAATTATACCATCAACTTGAAAGATAATGAAGTTAATTGGAAGTTAAATTGGGTTTAACTTTTCGTTCCCGTTCCGGCTGATAGATGGCTGCACCAGTCTACAAAACAAAATTAACTGAAAATAACTGAAAGTGAATTCAAATCTGCTTAAATACTTCTAAAAGTATTAAAAAAATGCATTGTCATCGTGTTCTGAGCTATTCTTAAAGTTTCAAATGTCTAGCTAGTCGGGAAGTTAGTTAAAAATCGATTGCAAGATTTGTACTAGACAAAGACACAAACACACACATAAACAAACAAGAAAGCGAGTTAATAAAAACATGGAAAAAATTGATTGGATTTCATATTTGTACTTAATGCACGTGCCACCGAATCAGGCACTAGAAATAATTCCGACCCCGTAATCGATTCTTAAGCTATCTGCTAACATTCGGAGCATTTGTTTCTCATATATAGAATACTGATGAAATACATAAATTTGTAGTTCAAATGTGATATAAAATCAAGAAAACAAATATTATTTTCGTAAAAATTTCACAATATTAGGGAATGTTTTACATTCTTTATAGCAATTTAGTGATTATGCCTGAGACCCTACACTGAATTCAACTAAATATATTTAAATTTCCTTTATACTATATACTACTGTGACACTTATCTGTGTTCTGAAGTTAGAGTTTTACACTATTTCGAAAATTCACTGAAATATACCAAAATGTGGAAAAAAAACCATATTTTTTTTTAAATATCTTTTTTTAAGTACAGGTACCTGTTGAATGATTAAATTAACGTATAAAGCTTAGTTTGTATGTCAACAGAGTTAGTAACATGTAAAACACTACTGCAAAATTTCATTGGAATATATTGAAAACTTTTTAAATTATATCGCTTTCAGTTTAGTTAACTGGCCATAAATACTCATCCAATTATCGTACGATTAAAAGTAAAACAGTTGAATCCTAAACGACCAGTATTTGAAATAGAGCAATAAAAAATGTTTTCGAAATTTTGCATCAAAGCATCCATTTCAACGTAGGTCTCAATTTGAACCAAAATTCCATATAACATTTCCATATATGGTACAACCCGAAGGCCTCAGTGAAGTTTGAATAAATAATTTCAATAATTGCAAGAGAATTGAGATAAGAAATTTTAATAGTTGCAAATTTCATTATTATTTATATATATAAAACAGATTCCATAACTGACTGACTCACTGTCGTACAATTCACACACTAAACCGCTGAACCTAAAGGGCTGAAATTTTGCATGGCGATTCTTCTTATGGTGTAGGGATGCACTAAGAAAGGATTTTGAAAAATTCTTAGATTTTTTAAAAATTAAATTTTTAAGCTGTTTTAGTAACTTTTTTAAAGTTTGCATTTAAAATAACAATTTGTGGATTATAAAATTTATATCACAAGAAAGATCACAAAAAACGCTTTAAAATAAAATCTATTTCGAATCTTTACCTCCATTTTCTAATTTTTGGAGAATTTTTAAAGGTTAAATTTTAGAATTTAATTTATTAAATGCTGATCACGGGATTTCTTTTTCTGGTACTTTAAATAAGTTTAACGTCACGTTCTTAACAATGAAATAGACAAAAATATATATTTTCCCTTGCTAATGCGGCAGACGATTGGACATTATCCAAAAAAAACATTAAAATACAGTGAAAGATATGGTCCTCAAATTGTATTATATTAACTGTACTATATTCTTTAGTATGTACTATTAGATTTAATTTGAAGATTTTCTTCTACAACATTTTGTCTATAAAAATATCTTTTACGATCTTTACGATATATTTTTTTGTTTTTTTACATCAATAGTATACATTAATCACCGTATTTATTATATATATATATATATATATATATATATATATATATATAATTTTTTTTACATTAATTGCATACATTGATCATTGTATTTAATTTGAATGTACTTCGTAGCGAAATGCGGGTTTTCAGCTAGTATTATAATAAATAAGGTCTATATTCAAATTTCTACTAACTAACAGAACGTAGTGACGCGAATGACTATTTCATCATATATCACATAAGAAATACACTGGTATGGGTCATGTGATGGATTCTAACCAAATGAATAATACCAACCCTGGTGGTGAAATGAGGAAATGTCCATTTCATATACTCTTGGACGGAAGACTCTACCTTCTTTAGGAATTCGTGGTCGAGATGTAAGGCCAAGGCGCTCCTTGTAAATTTTCGCTGTCATGGTTGGCTACGTCTGGTTTTTGTAAATGTTGGCCGCAATGAGAGACCACGGTCTTCGCTAACTTTGTGTTGTCCTGCAATCGAGCGTCTTACACTTTCCACTCCCCGGACAGAGTCCAGTTGCCAATTCGATAAATCAATCTTCACGATGAATAAATTAAGTTAATAATATGTTGCATAATGTGTATACTCTCCATGTTATGTCTGGCTCTACGACTGTGATCTTCCTTCATCCTTCCATTATGTTATGTGTGGAATCTACGCCTTCATCATAAATTCAATTCTTCAATCCTTCTGTATGTGTATTATCCCAGACAGACACACACACACACACACAAATTTAATTGATATAAATTCAATTGATTTCTCGTCATGATGCCTCATGCTAACTCAGAGGAGGAATTATGAGAGACTTGCTTTGATGATAATAGGTTTGTCCGTTTTTTGCACACGTAAGCTATTCTGTTGATTTTGCTGAAGAAAAAAAATGTGAACAAATGTATGCCCAAATATATGACTAAAATAATCAAGTGTATTACATTTACATAAATATGTAATAAAAGTTTTAGTTACATGTTACTTTTGTTTATCCATCCGAAATTAGACTAATATTTTTTTATTGCCCATCATTCTGACCATTGCTTTATGAAAAATTTAATATATGGAATATGCTTTATTATTGTTCTGTTATTTGTACTATAGTGGCCATTATAGTGTTTATTTTATTAAACGATCTATAAAAAATTTATATGGAAGAAATTTTGGCATACATCTACAATTTAAGAATCTAAAATTAGAACCAAAAGTATTATGTTAAACGATAATAGAATATTTCTGTAAAAAATCTTTGAATTTTATCATTTTAAATGTATATGGGTGTAAATATAAATATTTGTTTGACGTTCAGATTTTAATTCCAGATGTATAATTTTTCCTATAATTTTTTTCCAGTACAATAAATGATTTATCCAGCAATATCATTCAATTCAGTGTAACACGTAGCATTACAAAAGATATATAAGGACCAAACAAAGGAAAAACACTTTCTGTTACTTAAGAAATCCGATCCCTTGAGGTCATCATGACTTTTGTAGTCATTAATCTTATTCTTCTACTTTTTTTGTACGACTTTTCCTCTATTTTCTCTACTTAAGTGTCAGATTGGTGCGACGGTCTCACTATTTGACAGTCTGATTGACGCTGTAGTGTAATCTTTTTAACAGCACTTTATTATGTTATTTTTATACAATGAAGAAAAAGTTGAAAGAGAAAAGAATTTAGCTGAAAGAACTTCTCTATATGAGCGAAACTGCTTTTAATTTAGTTCTTATGTATTTTAGCAACCATTTTAATAAATTAACACTTTTAAAAAAGAGTAAAGTTACCAATGAAAAAAAAAGGTAAAAAGGGAAGTAAAAAAGTGGGTAACTAGCTTGCTGGACTAAAATTGGATTTTGCAATAATTGGAATATTTCATGGGGAGATATGTGAAAAAATGGGTATTTCGTGCTATTTTTTTAAAAAAAGCAAGGAATTAAATCATACCTTTTTTCACCTTAATGCATTCTAGAAATAATGAGGGAAATATCAATTAAAATAAATAAATACCCTAAACAGCCTAAAAAAGCCATTCAAGATTGCGCAATGCATATTATCTCTCTTGAATTACGAGTTAGATACCATCATTTATACCTTATGTCTTTTTCCTTACATCTATACAATGCCCCTCAAAATTATTGAGAATTCTTGAATGAAAGGCATGTTAACGATAAATTTTAAGTAAATTAAAGATAAAAACTTTTTAAAGGACAAGCTGTCTCATTATATTGTGGTTACCAAATTTTATGATAATTAGAAATGTATACATAGGTGGAAATTCTTAAATGTTGATAAAATTGGAATCTAAGGAATAAAAATAAATACCATGACCAACATATGATGGCAAACCAGATGCCAAAGAAAAAAATAGCAGTTGTTAAAAGTGCTGATATTATCATGGAGCAAATATTTTTCTCTTTCTAGTCGTGATCTTCAAACTATACAGAAACTATTATTTCACAGTTCTTCACGCAGTGAAAAGAAGGATATTATCACATGAGCAGTAAACTGGAGGTTCAATCTACTAGTCCGCATCCCTCCCGATCACTTGGAGAAATCACTGATTCCGATGCAAAATCGGTATATATGTACACATCTCTCTCTATATATACATATATATATATATATATATATAAATAAAGCAGAGTGTCTCTATGTATGTATGTATGTATGTAACGTATACAAATCTACATTTCTTGACGAATCTAATTGAAACTTCGTATACTTATGTTTTGAAGCCTGGAGATAATTCTATTATAAGTTTGGAAGCTTTAAAGTGCTTATATATAAATACAGTTTTTAAATAATATTTCATCTCAAGCTGTTGGAATCAATCATTCATAAAAACTGCGCATGCGCAGCTGGATGTTACAAGGTAAATAAACGCATTGAATATTGTTAATTAGTAGTTGTTTGGTGTTATTTAAAGTTAATTTTTCTTACATTACTCCTTTTATTTTATTTTCATTAATCCTTTTTTACTTGGCTAATTTTCAATATACGGATTACCGTTGAACTCTTTACTGTTGAAACCCCTATGTGACTTGCGATTATTTACTTTCTGAAATTTGGTTATTAGGTATTTTACATATTGTGTTTGTACTTCAGAATGTTTAGTATACTGTATTTTATATTGTTCTTAATTTTACAAATCACGATGTACTGTTAAAAGCTTAAAAATTAGTATATCTTAACTAAAAATAATCGGTCTAAACTTAAGCACAGTTTTGCGATTTATTTACGGTTAACTATGTTTGTGTTTAGCTATTCCATTTGTTTGTTTTAAAGGTTTTTTTGGTGCTTTATGGTGAAATAGAACTTAAAAATTAAAAAAAGGAACAATAACTTACCTGTAAATAGCATACTTTTTTTATAAATTGGTCAATTTGAAGTAATTTTTATTGAAATTTAGCTAAAACGCCTATCACTCTCCACAAAATCCTAATGCTAATATTTTAATTTCCTTCTCACACATGATACATATGACAGTTATCTTCAAAATGGCCTACAATCTAAGAGAAAATTTTAAAATGCAAAAATACTACATGCAATTTTATGTTCTAATATGAAAATTTTCCCCGAGAAAGAATATTCAAATAAAGTAGTGCTATTTTACCATAAAAGACCAAGAAAATCTTTTAAAAATTTTCTTTTTTTAAAAAATTGACTCCAAACGCAGAATATTAATCTGAAATTTAGCTAAAACGCCTATCACTGTCCACAAAATCCTAATGCTAATATTTTAATTTTCTTCTCACACATGATACATATGACAGTTATCTTCAAAATGGCCTACAATCTAAGAGAAAATTTTAAAATGCAAAAATAATACACGCAATTTTATGTTCTAATATGAAAATTTTCTCCGATTTTTAATATGAAAATTTTCTCCAATTATAACACAATTTCCTTAGCAATACAAAAACAAACAAAAGTGAAAACAGTATGGGACTATCACAGAAATATTCCACAGTTTTAACAGTAATCCGTATATTGGGAATTAACCCAGTAGAAAAGGATTAATGAAAAAAAGAAAACTGAAGGAGTAATATTAGAAAATTAACTTTAAATAACTACGAAATAACAAATCCATGCGTTCACTTACATGGACATCTAGAATTAACATATAGTGGGTGCGCATGCGCAGTTCTTATGAATAATTGATTCCATCGTCTGGAGATGAAATATTATTTAAAAACTGTATTTATTTAGAATTATTTTAAAGCTTCCAAACTTATCTTAGAATTATCTTAAGGCTTCAAAACATAAGTATACCAAGTTTCAACCAGATTCGTCAAGAAATGTAGATTTGTATACGTTACATATGTACATAGACACTTTGCTTTATTTATATAGATAGATATATGTTTTGCCCAGTAAAATAAAAATATATTTTTTGTAATATTTTAGTCCTTTTTGTTAAAAAAATATGTTAAAAGCTGAATGCTTCAAAGGAAATATATTTTTCAAAATATTAATATGTTTACATTCGAATCCTTTTAAGTTACATTCTCCTCATGGTTCCAATTCTTTAGAAATGTGTCCAACTTACAGATTTCGTTATGCATTATTGGTACTATAGCTTTTTATAGTAAATGTCTTGAACTCTGAACAATATCCACCCTCCTGAAAATAATATTTAATATGTAATAACTATTTTTTTACATTATAATATACCTAACTGGTTTAATATTGACAAATGATTAACATATTTCATTTTAATGTAACTAAATAGAGTCTAATTTTTTATATTATTAGTTTCACTTTTCATTTACTTAAATTCAAGTTGAATACATTTAAAATCAATGCATCTTCCCCTCAAAAAAGCAGAGAATAGAATAAACAAACTGAAAAACTTTGCTTACCATATTTATATATATATATAAGGGCGCGGTAGCCCGGTTGGCAAGAGCAGCGGGCCAGTGATCTGAACGTCCCTGGTTCGAGGCTCGTCGCTGCAAATCTATCGCCGTGTTCACTAATGGTGGCTGGGGCACGTAAAATAGGGCGTGGCTACAATGTCCTCCATGTTCTCAAATTTACC
Organism: Dolomedes plantarius; assembly: GCA_907164885.2. NCBI lineage: Eukaryota > Metazoa > Arthropoda > Arachnida > Araneae > Dolomedidae > Dolomedes > Dolomedes plantarius. Next base: position 160,040,540 of record OU015495.1, on the reverse strand, counting down.
TCTGGAGGTGCCGGGTCAAGTGTTCCGGTCTCGTCACTTGGCTCGGTTCAAAATTACGGGACCGGTCATTTAGCCAAGTCGGACTCCGACCCTTGCGGTGCTATTAAAAACCGGAGCCGCACCTTCATCGCCCATAGCCTTCGGGACTTGATCTGATGTTATTGTCGGTCAAGGGGCATCAGCTACAACAACAACAACATATATATATATATATTGGTTATATTAGTTGTTTGAAAACAACTGATCTTGCATTTATGGTGCGTGGAGCCCTAATTGCAGATTTCTATTAATTTTTACGTTTGTCAGTGGCTTCTACCTATACTTTATTTTTTTTCTTTTCTAAAGAATCTTGCATTTATGGTGCATGGAACTCTTAATTGCAGATTTCTATTAATTTTTTTGTTTGTCAATGCCTTCTAGCTATACTTTAATATTTTTGCTACAAAATCTTGCATTTATGGAGACATTTATTATGCAGATATTAATTATGGAGATGTTTATAGCTACAGAATATTGCATTTATGGTGTGTGGAGCCCTAATTGCAGATTTTTATTAATTTTTACGTTTGTCAGGGTCTTTTACCTATATTTTAATACAGGGGTGTCCAGCCCGCAGGCCGCATACGGCCCAAAGCAAGTGTTAGTGAGAGAGCTCAAAGCGAAAAAAAAAATTAATAGCCTGCCTTGATATAAAAAGTAATGCGGAAAAGAAAAAAAATGGACCATGTTATGCAAATCATCTTCAAAATGGTGAATTTTATGAAGGATTGGGGATTGATTCATAGCCAGTTTCAGGAATTTCTTAAAAGCTTGGATGCTGAATATGGCAATACTTTTAAGAAATAAGGTAGCTCAGTGGAGAAAATATTAAAAAGGTTTTATAGCCTACTTGATGATATCAAATTGTTTATGACATTGAAAAGTAATCTGTGCCAGAACTTTATGATAACTGGCTTGCAGATTTAGCAGATTTTGATAGATCTGAATGCCCATTTAAATGACTTAAACACCCGTCACTTCATGGATTTTACTTCAGAGCAAAATCCATGAAGTTGAAATTATGGTAAGCCAAATTAAATGTTAAAATTTTTTTGCGTTTCGAGACGCAGACCAAGCACAATTCTAAAAATGTTACAAAATACGCAGCCCTACTTTCCGATTTAGTACAAGAATTTAAAATTGATTTGAGGACTTTGGGGAAAATAAACAATTTTTTTTTTGCATGTTTCTACTCTATTTACAGTCGATATAGATATAATGATAGCAAATTGTCAAATGGAATGCATAGAGTTGCAATCTGACATCTAACTTAAAGAGAAATTCAATCGAGTCTCTTTGTTGTACTCATAAATCATACCTGCCCAGATATAAATATCCTTCACTGCATAGTTAAGCGTTATTCTGGTCATGAACGTTTGGAAGCACGTACATCTGTGAACAACTATTTTCAAGAGTGAAGCACACTAAGGGTCAAATTAGAACCAAAATTTATTCGTTGCTTTTTAGTATTGATGTGTATGACATTTCCCATCCCTTTTTTATAATATGTTATTTATACTGTGTTTAATTTTTCATGCAGAGTTCACAAGGCAAAAGACATTTTTACTTTTCAGCTTTTAGTGATGAAAGGCTGAATCTATCTAAATTCTGAGATGTGTATAACATTTCACATGTTTTTTTCCTATGTTATTTATACTGTGTTTAGTTTTTAAGTTGACTTTCGTTAACAAACATTCATATTGAACCCCGAATCAAGAAACGAGAAACATAGTTTATGAAGGTACTTGAGATAATATTTGGATCAGTTTAATTGAACAGAGATTTATATGGAGTTTAATAAGGACAGGATGTTTCTATTACTGTACAGAATCTTGCATTTATGATGCATGTAGCCCAAATTGCAGATTTCTAATAATTTTTTCATCAGTCAGTGCCTTTAACCAATACTTTAATACTTTATTTATATATTTTTTTGGCTACAGAATCCTGCATTTATGGAGGTATTTATATGGACAATTAGACATTTTTACTTTTAAGCTTTTAGTCATTTATTATAAATGTATATATTTTATGATATTTATACTGTTATTAAATCTATGTTATTTATACTGTGTTTAGTTTTCAAATTAATTTTTGTTAACAAACATTAGACAATTTGACATTTTTAATTTAAACTTGAAAAATGAAAGGCTGAATCTACTAAAATTCTGAGATGTGTATAACATTTCACATGTTTTTTTTTTAATGTTATTTATGCTGTGTATACTTTTTTAATCAATTTTGTTTAACAAACATTCGACAAAATGACATTTTTACTTTTCAGCTTTACTTTTTAAAACTCTTAACTTTCCAAGAGACAATTTGACATTTTTTCCTTTTCAGCTTTTAGTGGTTTATTATAAATGTATATATTTTATGTTTTACTTTTCAGCTTCTTTTGCTCCAAAGATGAAAGGTTAAATCTAGATGAATTCTCAGGAGTTAATTATAAATTTATATATTTTTATATTGGATTTTTAAAAAAATTATTTGGGTGTATAGCATTTCACTTGCTTATTTTTCTATGTTATTTATACTGTGTTTAGTTTTTAAATTGATTTTGGTTAACAAACATTCGACAAATTTACATTTTTACTTTTCAGCTTTACTTTCCAAAACACAATTTGACATTTTTCCTTTTCAGCTTTTAGTGGTTTATTATAAATGTATGTATATTTTATGTTTTACTTATCAGCTTCTTTTGCTCCAAAGATTGAAGGTTAAATCTTGCTAAATTGTTTAGATTTTAAATTGATTTAGGTTAACAAACATTCCACAATTTGATATTTTTACTTTACGGCTTTTAGTGGTACAATGATGAAAGACTGCATCTACCAAAATACTGTGATATGCATAACATTTCACATGCTTTTTTTTTTTTTTTTGCTATGTAATTTATACTGTGTTAAGTTTTTAAATTGATTTTGGTTAACAAACATTCCACAATTTGACATTTTTACTTTACAGCTTTTAGTGGCACAATGATGAAAGACTGCATTTACCAAAATACTGAGATATATATAACATTTCACATGCTTTTTTTTTGGCTATGTAATTTATACTGTGTTAAGTTTTTAAATTGATTTTGGTTAACAAACCTTCTTAAAATTCCGGGCAACGCCGGGTACTTCAGCTAGTATATATATATATATATATATATATATATATATATATATATATATATATATATATATAGAGAGAGAGAGAGAGAGAGAGATAAGACCGTCGCTGTTAGATATGTAGTCGTGAGTGTTTGATGAGAAAAGCAGTCATGGAGCAGAGAAGAGGTTCACGAATTACACTGTCGGTATTCATTGAATGAATTTTATTCATCATGAAGAAATTAGGGCAGATTTACAGAAGGAACTCAAACGACAGCGACAGCCACTGGACCTTCCGGAGCGCGACCAGGCAGAAACGTTATTACATCGGATAGCAGTGGAACACAAATTGAGAGCGGAGCGAAGAGAAGCGAAGAGCAAGAAGAAAGAGCGAAAATCTTCTGTTCAACCTTTTATAATGAGTGTTTCCCAATTTTAACTCTAGGACTTGGAATTATTCAATTGGCTGCAATCGGACATATGACCTACACATTTGAGGCATGAGTAATAAACGTGTGGTATGCAATGTATGATGAAATAGTCGAGTGGTTTTCAAATGACAGGGTTTTTCCGATATCCCGCGCCTCAGAGTTCTGTGAGTAAATAGGAATTTAAAAATAATTTTAAATATTATCAAGTTCCTGCGTAATGATCTGCACGTACATAAGATGCAGTATAAATGAGCAATTAATTTATTTCTAGGGCGCAATTTGGAAGTGGGGTTGTGCTTATTGAAAGGATAATTTAGAATACGCGTTAGATTTATAAGCCAATTACTAATTGTGGAGCGTTATTGTTATAATATCCCCCCCCTTCCAGAAAAGGCCTGCAAGAGGGGTCGGTCGCTAGCTCTTCTAACAAGGCTTCCCTTCAGGTGAGAACAGCTTCAGAAATTTAGAAGAAGACTTTACAAATTAAGGGGGTAATTTTTTCGAAATATTAACCTTGCAGACCTTACAATGAGGGCATTTTTGGAGTGCTTCTAATTGGATTATATGTTAAGTCAATCCCCCAGGCTTTTGGGTGCTCCCCGAGATATGGTATGGAAAGTCATGACAGAATACAGAGTGCACAGAAAGACATCGTCTGTGAAATAGAACATATAAGTAAAGGGAAAGCTGGTTGAAAGAGACTGACGAGTATCGAAGCGGATTGTGACATCGAGATAGAAGACAACTGCAGCCAAATTGACCGTAGAGCTTGTAAGGACTTCGCCTAAAAACAAGACAGCCTTTAATATTTACATAATGCTTTATTGGCATTCTAGAATAAATATAGGCTATTTTACAAATATTACAAATTAAACCTTATTTAAGGAAAATTCGGGGTTCAGGATGTCATTAGGGAAAACGACTGACTCACGATCTCTGGCGAGGCACGCGCCCGTCGACGAGGGTTGTCCACTTCTGCAAAGAAAATTGTCAACTGCCTTCTTCAGCTCTTAGGTGGTGAGTCTATATCCATGCCCATCTCTGTGGGTGGTCGAAAGCGTGCTCCCTTTGAACCCTTTCAAGAACCGTCTTCAAACCATCCCGCGTCTCTTGCTAAATGGCTAAGTGATTATCCTCTGGACTGCCTTTGTCTGGAAGCAAGGGGGATTTCTAAAGGTGACTGCCTCCTAAGTGTCCAACGGGCGACGCGACGTCTGTCACAATTTGTTGACAAAGCGACTGTCACCGATGAATACTGTAGATTGTTAATGGACGTCTCCCCGTTAGCTGTTTCAGGAATCCCGCGTGGGAAAGGAGCGTGAAGTCATTACAAGCTCAATCCGCTCCTGAAAACTCCAGAATCAACCATTGTAGCGAAGAGGAAACTTCCCAAACAAAATATTTTCTTCAGCTCATTAATTCTCAAACCACCTGTAACATATATGAATACAAGCGTCCTCCACAATGGTTTCACGAGTACAATCCTGGTCGATTGGTATCTCGAAAAAGATCATTTGGTCAGACAAATCATTGTTCTCATTGTTCCTCGCAAAAGGACGTGTCTATATCTGAATAACAACTACTCAAGCGTATGATCATGTTTATCTCTTGCGACCTGTCAAGCATAGAGGCAAATTTGTCAGGGTTTCGGCGGACACCTAATGGTTTTCAAAAGGAATCTGTTGTAACCCTAAAAGGGAGAATGACTACGAATGACTATGTCGAACTTTCAGCCAATCCCACCCATGTGGCAAACATTGTTTCCTGCGGAAGATAGCGTTTTCCAGGAATATAATGATCCTTTCCATACAGCTAGAACTGCCATTCCATAGTTATTGGAACATCAAGACGAAGCCAAACATCTTATCTAGCCCGCAGAGTCATCCAACCTCAATATCAGAAACTGTTGTGGTCTGTTTTAGAGATAGAGTCGGGAATAGATTTCCAAAATCAGCATCTCTAAAAGAACTTTCACGATTTATCCATAAGAAAATGGTATAATATTGTCTTAACCACTATTCACGTCTTTTATAATTCTAATCTTACTGAATTCAGCTGGTTTTACGGGATCCTACGCAATATTCATACAGGATTTCATATTATTTCTTAGAGTTTCCATTATTTTGATAACCACCTATATATATATATATATATATATATATATATATATATATATAGTGAAACTTCTCTATGGCGGCCAGTAATGGTTCCTAAAAAAAGTGGCCGTTTTGAGGGGTGGCCATGGAAAAGGGGCGTTTCTTCCATAACATTGGATTTATGGAGTCATTATTCTCTTCTGAACAAAATAGGGCCGTTTAGACGTGTGACTGACTATAATAGTTGTACTCTGTATATGCGTGTGCGTGTGTAATTAAAAATATTTAAAAAATACTTCATTTTTTTCGATAAAATGTAAGCAAAAAATTGCATATACAATTATAATCATTACATGAACAAGAAGATTTATTAGTTTTTCGAAATTTGCATGCATTCTGCAGAGTGTACATAATTGCGAAATTATTATGCAGAACAAGATCTAGTCATTATTATTTCGTCTACTCCTCGTTATATCCTTCTCTGTTTGTTACACGGTAATATGATTTTAGAGGTATCCAATTATTTTCACGATGTCAAAAAATTCATAAATGCATTATACGTATGTAACTAAGGTAATTTATTTGCTGTTTCATACCCTTACTATTTGTTTTGGATCTTTTAAAAGATCATTAAATAAAATTCCCCAAGTTTGGTGTAACAAATATTTTTTATTTTACTTGTTCCAAAACTGGTGTTCGATTTCTCATGTGTTCGTACATATATTCTTAATTTGTTCCTGATTTTTATCTGAAATATGCAAATGTTGCATATTTTAATTACACAGTTAAAGAAAATTTTGTCTTATCATAACAGTCTTTAATGCTGTCATTTTATAAATACTAATTCATACAAATTATATTAATTTATCGTTCAACAAAAGTCAAAGTGGATTAAACTCCCATGTTTGATAATGATTGTGTGATTTGAAAATAAATTTATTTATTTTCATACCTACCCTGCATGGATAAATCTATTGGAAAACTATCCTGGGTTTACTTTTCTTGGAACTTTTGTATTTTGTTAAGTAATTATTGGTTGAAATGTATCAGTTGTAAAAATTATACACATTTGTCTTGTATCCAGAGCCATTTTGTTGTAGTGTGTTTTACTTCTTTCAAATTATTGTGTTTTCCAAATAAATGGACAGTATATACTATCTGCAGAAGTAAGGTGCAAGTATTTTCAATCCGCCGAGAGAATTGAGACGAAATGTTTTACAACTATTTTAAAACTTGTAGTTATAATCTGTATTGTTCACTAAGGAATTAAGCCCAATAAAGTTGACTCCCTCATGTTTTTATTTATGAAATAATTGAATAAGGTTTATATATGTCACTTTTAAAATCCAAGCCCTATTTACTTTATTGAATGCAAACAATATCATTAGGTAATAAATATCATTAATATAATAAAATTGAGGTATATACCCTATTATGGTGCACCTTTCTTTCTTTATTTTTACTTCAATTTACTTTATTTTATAATGATATGCTTTCATGATGAATTCTCCCTCCTCCTATGCCTGAATGCTATAGGCATTAATTTAGAGTCCTCAGGTTACAAACGAATGTGATTTCAGATATGGAGTGCAGAGAATGTTTTCTTGTTAATTAGCATATGAAAAGGCCATTGAATTTAAAATATTATATATATATATATATATATATATATATATATATATATATATATATATATATATACTATATATACTATATATATATATATATATATATATATATATATATACATAACCTTCAATTTGTTTAAGTATGGTATAAAATATAGAATTAAAACAATAAAAAAATCATAGGAAATTCGAAACTTTTACAATATGTAAAGTCTTCATAAATATTTAAAATATGCTTGAAAATTTATAAAACATATGCATGGAAAAATATATAATTCCATTACTTGAGAGTTTTAAAATTGCGAGATTACAGTGTGAATCTCCATCCGTAAAATACTATTATAAGAATGTGCTATGAATCACATGGTCTTAGTAAAAGCTAAATTCTTATGGTGAACATTCATTGTTTCAAAATATTCAGGAAATGTTGTATGCTGGTAAAAAATACTATGATTAATGAAAACATATGCAAAATGTTCGACATGTGTGTTTTAGTAAATATTTTACTACTTACAGAAATACAAAGATTTTTAGCTTAAAACTGTATATATATAGAATATATTTAGCTAAATTTTAGTTTCAATTTCAATATAAGAGACATTATAAGCTATTTTTAAGAATATCACACTTGTCGTTTTATATCTAGAATGATGCTTTGTTGGAAGTATTCTATCATCAATGGTACTCATATTTAAATATGGCTAAAAGAAATTTCAAATTGCTATTATGCAGAACGAATATTAATTTTGCTTGCGGAAATTTCGGGATTATTTTTCATTTTATATTTTATATTTTCTTTGGAATTGAAATCTGCGTTATATGAAAACAATAATATGCAAACAACAGTGATATGTTATCCTCAGGAATATATATATATATATATATATATATATATATATATATATATATATATATATATATATATATATATATATATATATATATATATATTTGCCAGAAAATAATTTACCAGACACCTATGTCTTAATTGCGAACAATTTTGAATGCTTTAATGTGTAACCAATGTTAATTTCGAGAAGCTCTCAAAATCTATAATGTACATCCAAATGAAAGGGAATCCATGAACGGAATATTTCAGTAGAAGCAGTCCCTCAACGTGAGGAATATTAACGAAGAATCGACTGATTTATAGCTATCTAAAAGCCTGCTATGTGAATCACATCTCTCCATTTAAAGATGATCCTTCAGAAATGTCATAGATTTCAATATATGCATACTGAATTGCAGAAACATTACGAATAAATGTTTAATTTAGCAGCTGCAGTTCTGGAAAAGAGTGAAAGTTTATTACTTCTAATAAATAATATCAGAAAATTAATAGAGGAAAGAAAGGTTAATAAAATTATGTAAAATTTCCACAGCAAATGAATGGATTTGGGATAGAACGTGTTAAATAAAATGATCGTTTGATAAATCCCTACAAAATATAAAAGATGTAGCAAGAACACTGTAAATTTTGACACTCTCACATTTAGCAAGTTTGAAAGACACGCATGTCATATTGTAAACAGATTTGACGCTTAGTCTGTGACTGAGAACTATTTCTGTCAGTCGACTCTTGTTAATGCTCACAGAATGGAGAAAATGAATCTTGTGTATCGAGAAAGCAATACTTTTTAAGAGGCAAAATGACGGCAAAAAATAAATCCGTACTCGAAAAATACAGGGTGCCCGAGCTAAAGGTATCCAAAAGTAATGATTTATTTTTACTGCTACCCATTAGAATTTTTTAAAAAATATTTAAATAGAAAGAACATCTCAGCAAATTTTAATATCAATCATAGATTTCCATCACAGTATCATCGATTTCGATGTGTGCACCTTTTGTAGCATGACTAACGACTAAATTGTAATCCATTTTTCTCCAAGTGTTTCGTAGCATATCAGGCGTTATTAGACTTTTTTGATTAGGAATGCATACAATCCGTTGAGAATAAACATAAAATTGAAATTGTGGATGAGTTCAAGAAGCGTATCATTCAAGCAATTCGTGTAATAACTCCTGAAATGCTACGAAACACTTGGAGAGAACTGGATTACCATTTAGACGTTTGTTGTGCTGCAAAACGAATCTATGATACTATGATCGAAATCAATGATTGATATTAAAACTTGGGGAGAAGTTATTTCTTTTTAAATAATTTTTTAAAATTCTAATGGGTAGTTACGTAAAAATAAGTCATGACTTTTGGATACCTTTAGCCCGGACACCCTGTATTATGACGAGTTTCACCTTCGCTTAGAATGATTAGAGGTCATTTTTTGATTTTCGTTCAGGCCAAATAACCCCAAGTAATGCTGAACGATCTTGTTACCCTGCTGAGGTCACTGCACTTGAAACCATTTAAAATCCATGATATGGTACATGATGGTTACAAAATTGAGGCTGCGTGAGATTCCTGACGCTGTTGGTATGTCAACAGAGTGCGTGTATATCATTTTGCGTGAATATCTGCATATGAGAAAGCTGTCGGCATGATGACTTCCCCTTTAGCTAACAATCGATCAAAAACGTGAACGAATGAACATCTAAAAGCAAAATTCGGAATTATTTTAATAAACTCGGAAGAATTTTTGTGTCCTTCCGTAACAGTAGATGAAACATTCATGGTTCACTTCCAGTAAGAAACGAAAGAACAGTCAAATCGGTAAGTTGAGGCAGAGGAACCTGCACCAAAAAGGTTCAACCAGGAGAAACTTTCATGGCCAGACGTTTTTGATACGTGCAGAGTATATTCTTAAATTTCTGGTACTCTAAAGCAGTGAATTTCGAGTTGATTTTCGTTACTAACAAATAAAAAATTCTAACAGGTTTTTAGTATTTAAAAAGTGAAATTAACTATTTTATTGCGTTTTCTTTGACCAGATACATTTACTTAAATCTTAGAGAGTCTATTCCGAAGCGAACGAAGAAATGCTTCTGCAGTTGTGTAGCTGACTTTTGAAGATTTTGGTTACAGTCTCTCGCTCTCGGTTATTTCCATTTTCAGCTTCTTCACTAACTTCTAAGTACCCTTCTAATTGGGGCAAACAATTTCAAATGGACGTAATTTTCCATTAAAACTTTCTCTAGGTTCAATAACTATTTTTGCATGATTCAAAAATTTAAAACGCAATGAATTTTCTTTTAATTTTAAGTCATTTCAAAATAACTGTCTGCTTAAATTTATATTAGATTTAGTATAATTTATAATGCAAATATTTTTATAATTTACAATTTAAATATTTATTAATTTAAATACGAATTAATATGATATACAAAGCAAGATAAATAAGGCGATGCATTTTTAAACATGGACGTGATATTTTTTCTGTGGAATAAAACAGAATTGCGAATTTTTCCAAAAAATGTTGATTATCATATTTCTTTATGGACTTGAATACATTACGTGTTACGATTAATTAGTAAAGTTTTATAAACCACTGTGTTGTTTATATGATTTTTGGTGAACTAAGAAAATTGTTAATTTAATTCTAAAAAGTAATAAATTATATGTATTTACCTTCAATTCGAAAAGTGGTAATTCCCAATTCATCGCAAAATGTAAGGGAACATTACACGATTGTGTATTCCCAACTCAAAATTCTCTTGGAATTAGAGCATATATAACAAAATTCATTTACTATTATCTTTGTAATTAGATAGCCTCTTTAGAGAAAACAAACTCAAAATCTGGAATCGAAAAGAAAGAAATATATTTTTTTCTCCAACGGAGATAACATCATCTCCGAGGAAAACAAACGCGATTTTTTCAGAAGAGTTAAAAATTCAGAAAACAATCACTAAAAAAGAAAAGAAATTTCTTTTTTGTAGAATGAAATGATTATTTTGAAACAAACCAAAATTATTTTGTTTCGTTTCTGAATTTGAATTCCCAAGCTAACTATATAAAATTTGTGTTGGCAAGGGTAAAAAGAAAGTAGGTTTTATTTTCATTTGGGAATTAAGTTAAATTGTAGATGAATAATTTTCTTTAGGAAGGTCATATTCTTCGCTATTTTAAATACGTTTCCACTTTATTTGGTTTTTTTTTTACTATTTTAAGAGTCTGGACTCTGTATAACAGAAAGGCAGAGCGTTATATGTAAAGATTTTATTGAATAAAATATTCGATTAGAAATTAACCGTAGTATGTGATGCGTGTTCCTATACTGATAAAAATTTAAGTATATTTGTGCTGTATTAAATAATTTCTTACTAGCTTTTTTTTACATAAGTATACGACACCTCCCCCTAGACCGGGAGTTTAATACGAGTTATTTTACTGCAGACGGGGTACTTTCCTACATCTCCTAGTCGAGGTATGTTAGACGTTCTGACTGTGGCGATATGGACAGTTACTCCCCGATAGTTGAACATAGATTAATTTAAAAATACGGAACTTAGGCTTTAACAACAAATTATTTAATATATACACTATTTACGCTCGAAGTATATGAAATATTACATTCATAACCGCTCTAAGGCACCGGGAAGTTAGGATTCTTTCCCAAACAGTCGCGGTCCACCGACTACGTGAAACGGCAGTAAGCCCCGTGATTAAAGTTCCCCACAAAAAAATGTAATCTAGCCCAAGGACGCAGGTATCTATCACCTTCGGAGAGTAGATCCCGAAGTCTATCTAACTTTTTTTCTGTCTGAGGTTCTCCACGAAACATCCAAGTACCTCCTTCTCGAACATCTTCCGCCTTATCATTTGTTGATTAATTTGCTTGGACGCTGATTTGTTGAAACGAGTGACATCAAATACTTATCCAACGTTCGAGAATTTCCCACACATAGGGTTTAACGTAACCAACAGATCCTGTTGTGAAGAATGTGCGACTCTTGATGTGACGTCTTTGTCTCCACGTGACACCCTCTTGCCAGTGGACAAGGAGAGGAGCTCTGCCCCTCAGCCCTGGCGATGACCAACACTCACTTAGTTCGACACAAGCGGTCAACCCACTTCACACCCCGCTCTGTTTCCAAGGACAGGCAGCTCTCGTGTGACAATGACACATCACACATATTCACACGGCTGACTGCTTAAAGAATATCCGATTCTTTACATGACTTCAAATACTTGTATCTTACCATCTTCCAGCGGAGAACGCTGACCTGTACATATTTTATTTCATTGACTTACGTTATTACGACTCAGAAAATGTTTTAAAGAACATTCAATAGCATATCAGTATCATATCAGTCTTTCCATCACTGACATGCCAATGCACCACCTATATGTTGCAGTGGTTAACGTCGTGAGCTACTACGCCATGGGCTTGGGTTTAAATCCTGACTAAGGCCTGGTCGTTATCGTGTTATCCCCTCATAAGGAGCAATTTCGGCTCACCTAAATGGTACTGGCATGATAAAGTAGTCAGCAAGACTTCACGATGAATAATAAAAGGCGAATGTTTCACAAGTACCTCCGCATTAGAAAACAAATATGGCAATGCAGCAAGATCTCACATGTAAGCTTTTTAAACTATCGGCTTTCTATCAGAACCGAGATCCCTACCAAGCATTTTTTCTGCTCAAAATATTACAGTAGTGTAGATGATTTTAATATTTAAGTAGCTCTATCACAAGTGGTCTTCCCTACCAATCTTTCCTACAAACATTGTCATGGGACACGTCACTGGTTTCCGCCGACAGCTTCCACGCAGTGGGCTTGAGTTCAAATCCCGATGAATGCATGGCCATTAACGTGTTATCCACTCATAGCAATACTGGCTCACTTAAATGGTTGTCCCACAATAAAGTAGCCAGCAATACTTCGCGGGGAATAAGAAAATACGAATGTCTCACGACAAGTGCTTCCGCATTAGAAAAAAAATAGTCTCATGGAAATCTGAAGCTTAAATTGTTTAAACTGTTCTCTTATTGACATTTTAATGGTTAAAGTTTTCACAAAGAATGTTTTCAAATGTTTTTAACATGTGTTGCAATCTATTGAACATAGCCAACTAATTTATGAAATGTATTTAGTATACATTTACCGAAACCTATGCTTCCCTAATACAACACTCCAGCTTAAGAAAATAAGCAAAATCTCACTCAACGCTTGATTTGTCTTGTTCTTGTGACTATATCTCCTGTTATACGCTAACTATTCTGATAATCCGTTTTATTAATCTGAATTTATAGCAATCCTTTTAAAGGTAGAAAGTAATCAAACTTTACTGGATCAACTCTCTTGAGTTTGAATCAAAGCTAATAATTTATTCTAAGGGTTATAAAAGATTAAGTACTAAATGGCGTCATTGAGAGATGTTTCTTGCTGTTAAGTATAATTGAGTACCTAATCTTGGAATAGTGCTATTATATTTGCTAGTAGGTTAGAGCCCTACTATCTTCATCAGCTCGGAAATAGGCGTTTCTTCCTCTAGTTTTCTTAACTAAAAAGAAACAAACTGGTTTCCTGTGCTATTGAAAAATTAGATATGTAGTTTCGATTCTTTATCAGAAAGAAATATTCTTATTTTTATTAGTGAAGGCCTTATTTGAACAGTGAGCCAACTCCACTTTTTAAAAAATGGAGTTAGCCGCACTTTCATGTTCATTCAAGTCATTTCTATCTTATTTTGAAACTGGTACACCTCCAGCTTATTTCTGCTGCCAATACAGAGCACCACAAATCAGATTTCAGCAGTGATTTTTGAGCACTCATTAGACTTTAAGGCTCTGTATCGCAAAATGAACAAAAATGGAGTTTGCTCACTATTCAAATAAGGCCTTAGTATAGTTGTGTTTATCAATAAAGATTAAGTGACCAAATACTTGGAGAAAAGCAAGTGAAGTAGTCGATTTTGAACACCAGGTCTTCATCTTCTTAGCATCTCTTATGTTTCAAAATCATTTTACGTCAATAAGAGGAGATTGCATGATATGAGACATCTTTGGGGTTGAGGGTTATCTGAATGTGCTTTGAGGAACCAGGAAACATGAAAATTTCATCCTCTACTGTTGAGGTACTGGAAAAGTGATTGAAGAGGAATACAAGGAATTTATATTTAATCTCTTTCATATTTCTAATTCATTTCATTCATTACCAGTCGCATAACATCAAATAGGCCATGAAACCCCAAGAGAGTGTAACTTAGTTTATTTAATAACTGTAACCTTATTTAATGTTAAAAAAAAGTTTCCTTTAAGGATAACACGGGGTGCAATGTAATCCCACCTCTTCGTGGTGCACCCTGGGCAAAGTCTTAGACGGCAAAATGAACTACAGTTTTGGCATGATGTGGAGCTCCCCATGGAGATAATGGTTTCTAGATATTGGGAGGCGAGAAGACTCTTGGGGCGATAACCTCTGGTTATCTCTTGAACTTTTTGATGTTATCATTACTGCTGTTTTTTTTTGTATTTATTATTTGCTTGTATTCTTTGTTCATGTGCCCCAGCCATTGGAAATGAAAAAAGATGATGACACTTATGAAATTTACTGACTTGTAAAAAGGGAAGTCGTTGTAAAAAATAACTCGAAGAAGAGCTACTAGAAAAATCATGTTGTAAGTACCTTCAAATTTATATATCTGCCTAAGATAAATATTTCCTTCTAGTCTAAATTATACAGGTTCTTGTAGAGTTATTCTTGTATGTTTTTATCTTATTATTTATATTATTCTTTAATTTTTGTATTTTTAGAAAGAAATAATTAATTAATAATATTAACAATTTTATAAAGTATAATAATATAAACAATTCAACATAAACAAAAAAGTTTATAAAGCGGACATAGACAGCCAAACAAATTAACTGAAAACCTACCATAGCGTTGAAAACTTTTAACTTTTTAATAAAAGATTGCACAGTTGCAGCAAATCCTCATATTGAAAATGGACAAATATAACTAAAAATTAAAAAATGATAAATGATAATGCAAATGATACATGATAATTCTTAGAAAAATCCCTGCAAGTTGTCCGTCTTTTTTTCGACTATCTGTTTTAATGGGGATCTCGGAGACTTGGAATGTCTTTTGGTTAAACCTGAATCTTATTTAAAAAGTTCCCCTTGAGGTAACTGATTTTGTTAGGCTCCCTGATGACGAGACCAGTTGGTTACTTCGACTTCTGGTTTAGTTCCGGCACTACTACACAATCTTGCCTTATGGTTCGTAGAGCCCTGAGCGCTTGATATCTGCTTATTTTTTTGTCTACATTCTTCCTATAATTATCGAGCTCTGTTGGAATATTTATTTTTAGTTATATTAGCAATTATGCTTACATTACGCCCACACAAAATATTTTTCAAAAAAATATTTCTGCTGCAAATTAAGTGCAATATTCAAAATAATTTTTCAAAGTTTTTCAGAAAATAATTTAAAAAATGAATCAAAGAGAAAATTTAGACCTTTTACTTTCTCCCTGTTATCTTATTAAAATTTGACTTTTTCAACAGCACTTTTTTGTTGTTGTTAGGAATATTAACTTATATCCTCCCCAAGTATATATTTGCGGCTAGTGGTTTACAAGCTGTGTTTACGTCAAGCTTCACTGGTTATTTATTAATGCTATTAAATTAAGCATAAGCAATGCGTAGAATGGGCCGCGGTCTTCTGGAGAACATTAATTTTCGTTACCGGCCTCTCTCTTCTCTACCGTCTCCCAGGGACGTACTCTGCATAAATTGAAATTTATATCTCTTAATTCTGGCCGATGTTCAAGTTTTGGTTAAAGTGAATGCGAATTAAAATATCGGAATGAAATGCAATAAGAAAATTAATTTGGGAATGCAAGATGAATGAATGGATGAAGAAAATTAATAATGGACGGCGAAAACAAATTAGAAGTCCAAAATAAAAAATCGTACTGTCGAAAACAAATGATATATGATAATTCCTAGAAATTATCACGTCCCTGCTTTCCTTAAGAAGAATGTCTTTTTCGGGGATAAATTAAAAATAAAACTGCACTATGTTTATGAGATGCGTTTTAAGTATTTCTCGAAATCGGATATGATTTCTGCATCTCACGTGACTGCTTAAATTCTGTCTATGGGAAACTAAAAACTTATAAAAGCAATAATATCGTATGCTCAGTGATGCCATGTATCGGCAAAGTTTCTGTAAAGAGAAAGTGTAAGGGCGTGTTCACATAGGAGTCCGGTAGCCGAGGCGTAAAAGAAAAGATGACGCTGAGACGGAAATAAACCAATCATAGGCGTTAGAAATTTTGTTGCTAATCAGTTGGAGGTTCGTCATTGGTTAAATAAATTTCAATACTACCGGACTCCTATGTGAACAGGCCCTAATATATTACTTATTATAGGCAAATAAACGACAGATTGACAAACCATTTATAAATAGATTAACCACTTGGGGATAGGTATATAAAGCACTGTTGGTATGTTGTTGTTGTTGTTACTGTTGTTTCTAATGTTCCCGGGCCCAGAAATTATTCTAGACCAGGTCCATATAGGCAAGCGGGCTGAGGAGTGCGGAACCCGTTTATATTGGTCGATTTAGCCAAGTGCCACCTCGATTTTGACCGATCCTCCCTCAGGGGCAACATCTGGGGGAATTGTACCCTCTCCCACTTTTTCTAACTTCATTAAAGGACTTTCTAATCTACGGATTTAAGGGGGTCCGGGACACATTTAAAAAAAAATTATTTACTGAGTTAAAATTTTGAATTTTTTTGTGATGGTTAACCATATAATTTGTAAACAAAATCACATCATAAAACTTCTCATAAAGGTTTAAAAAAATTTTTAAATTTAAAATTTTTAATAAAAGTGGGGTAATTTAAAACCGTTATAACTCAAAATATTATTTGTTGAATTTCAAAATTTTTTCATTTAATTAAACAGAAATATTTAAGTTTTAATTTTGATTCCCCATTTTTTAAAGTATTAATTTTTAAAAAAGTAAAAAACATTTAGATTAAAAATTACGAAAAAAGTTATGTAACTTATTTTTAAAAAGTCATATTTTCAAGTGAATATTTTTTTTCAAATTTGCTGAATCAAAATTAAAGTAAAATATTTGAAAAAGACATGTTACAAGTTTCAACCATTTATCTTTAACGGTTCTTGACTTATAACAGTTTAAAGACGAGAAATGGGGAAAAAACAATCATGCAGAAAAACACACTTACAGGTTTAAACAACGATTGGCTACTATTAGAAAGTTGCAAAAAAAATAAATAATAATAATAATTCTCCTGTTCTAATTAAGATAGAAAAATGACTTAAAGGTCATTTTAAGCGCAAAAAGAACACAAAAATGTTTAATGCAAAAATTTTTTTTTTGAAAATTTGAACAATTTTGTGTCCTGGACTTCATTACTAGAAGCTCCGAAAATCCTTGGGAGTCATCGATTGTCATAGCATAAGAATTAGTTACAAATGCAATTTCAGAACAAAAGAAATGACGTTTCTTTTTAAAGAAGGTGTAAGGAAGAAGGTAACTCTCCTTTTATCGCTGAGAGGTCCACTACTAATTAATTTCGAATAATGCTCCAGGGACATATTGCCTTTAATTCGCGTAAAACAGTGGGTCCTAACCGGTGGTCCGAGAGAATCCAAGAATTGGTCATTGAGGTCAAGAGTCTTCCTCTCATAACTACCTAGAATTTACTTTTGTTTTTGAACTGTGAGAAAAAAGTTTTTAGTTCCCAACTTTATCTTCAAATTCTAAAAATTTCCCCTTTCTGTAAGTTTGAGTAAAGAAAAACTCCTGTTCTGCTTAAAAATTGATAATATATTTTTGGTGATGCGGACTCGCAGCGTCACAGCCATTTTACAGTATTACAGCAATTTTATAGGTAGTAAAGCAATAGCCAGCTGGAAAACAGTTTCATTTTTAAGTTTTCGTAGAGTTTTAATATTTGCTATTAAGTTTTTTTAAAGTTAAATTTGTTATCTTTAATGGTTAATTTTTAACTTTTTATTAAAGTTGTTTATCACAAATAGTTTGGTTATTCAGAAAATGAACCTATTTCTGCTTCTAAAAGGATTTTTTTGGGAGAGAGCCTCCGATGACTTTTATTTTTGCCAAGTGCTCCATGATCAACAAAAGCTAGGGGCCACTGGTGTAGAACTTCTAAAAGAAATCAAAACAATAAAGTAATTACAAGATAAAAATAACTTTTTATATACCATGTTTTTAAATTTTCTGTTTAATCATATAAACTTGACAATCTATGTATTAATAAATGCTTTTTTAAAATTTTTTTCATGAATTATCCCATCAACTTGAAAGAAAATGAAAATAATTGGAAGTTATCCTGTGTTTAACTTTTAATTCCCGTCCCGGTCGATAGATGGCTGCACCAGTCTACAAAACAAAATAAACTGAAAATGAATTCAATCCTTCTTAAAGATCGCTAAAAGTATTAAAATAATGCATTGACATCGTGTTCTGAGCTATTCTAAAATTTTCAAATGTCTGGCTAGTTGGGAAGTTATTAAAAATCGATTGCAAGATTTGTACGGGACAAACACACACACAGAAACAAACAAACAAACAAGAAAGCGAGTTAATAAAAACATGGTAAAAATAATTCATGACATCTTATGACCACTGAAATAACATTTGAAGATGGGGGAAATAAGCGTCGTTTTTTGAGAGGATAATGATGAACATCAGACATAATTTTTTGGATTTTTAGGTTGTTATAGATCAGGAATCTTCAGCCCGTGGCCCATTTTCCACGGGTGGCCCGCCGAAACATTTCTATCATGCAAAACAAAAGTTTGATATAAATTTGAAAAAAAAACTTTAGCACGGCAAATTCTCTCACACACAATAGACCAAGAATGCACGGGGAAAAGTAGCCCATGCCACATAGTCTTATCAAAATAATAAACTGCTATTTGTATTCAGAATCTTAAGACGAAATAAACATAAACAGCAGCATACCAAGCCGCTTTCTTTCCAAAACCTCACATGCCATCTTCCTGCATTCATTCTGCTTCTTGCATTATAAAGTTCAAAATACATTGATTCAACTCCCATTTTTTTTTGTTGAAAATAATAAATAAAATATTTTTGTAACTAATAATGGTTACAAAGGTACAAGATACTTTTTAAAACACACCATACACACAAAACTTCAGTGACGTCTTTTGAAGCAATTAATTATTCATCATCAAGCTATAAAAGGAAAGTCAACTTATCATCTCAAAGGGTGAAGCTCGTTTGCAAATAATGTCTTTTTCCTCTGCCTATACTACTTATTTCACAGTCCGCGGAAATTTGCGAATTTATTGGTATGGCCCGCGAACGTGAAAGGTTGAAGACCCTTATTATAGAGCTACTGACGTTTCATGGTGGGCAACTTTGTTCTCGGTCCATTCTGCAACTGGGTTTCCGTACATCATGTTAAACGGTAGGCTACGACAAACGATCTGTTCAATAGAGATCAAAGAGATAAGTCTATGTTTGATGCGACGTTTACTTCATTTCTGAATTTTATCAGAACTGATATCGATTATCGGATTGTCTCTGCATTAATTTTTGTTATAGTGCATTCCTTTAGCCTTAATAATATGAAGGTTTATTTAACGGTCCCATATCCAGACTAGACACGGCGGTGTTTAATGACGCTTGCCGGTATTCGACCTTGTCTTTGGATTATCAAAAAATTAAAATCATAGTTTTTTTTCACTCATTAATTTTCAGGGTAAAATCCTTTCTTCATTCTTTTCAGTGCAAGGTAAAAGATGTGCCTTATGATGATAAAATATAATGCAGTCCTAATTTAAATTACAAGAAACAAACACAAGGAAAAATATTCGAAACTATTTTCTCCTTCATCAAACTGCCTCGTTCCCAGTATGGCATCGCGATGTGAGAGATGTATGACTATGATGGGGTCTATACCCCATATTAGAGTCATTTTATGTTAGATCTTGCAAGGTGGGTTTAGACATTCCTGCGCTGATGAGCCTAACTGACGATCATGAGTGCGTACCATCACTTTTGTATGGTATATTTTTTTCTCTTATATAACTGTGTACCCATACAAATTCATTAAAATTTAATCCATTTGTTTCCAGAATTTCGAAAAAATGTGCAAATTTTCTTAATGTAGAACACCAGCGCAATTAAGACACATTTTAATATGGATTTTATTTATGTAACATCCAAATTAAACCACATTAAACCACATTTTTAGAGGTAGCATATTTATAAATTGGTCATCTGAGATTCAATTTGTGTTAATAAATTATCTATATATATATATATATATATATATAAAGCAATGTTCGTATGTGTGTCCTCTATAGACTAAAAAACTACTGAACCGATTTACACGCGGTTTTTGAAAAATGGTCCGTGTTGTTCCGAGAAGGTTTAAAGCTATTGAAATCCTCGATCTGATCACAAGAAAGAAAGTTAAAAATAGTTTTCGTTTGATGTCTGTTGAGATATTATCTATGAACCTTCTACTTTCAAACAAAACATACGGATGGCAGCACCTAACAACCCCTGATAGCGACCCCTCTCATGTAAATTTTCAACATTCGTGTGAGGGAGGCGAGGGGTAAGGTCATGACCCCCGAGTCTTGAAGGAGGGAGAGTGTTTTCTGACACCCCACGTAAGAATACGTGCTGTCTGTAAGCTCTGCATGTTAGCAGGAGAAACAGCTACTTAAAAATCAATATATACTGTTATAGATCAAGATGAAGCAGTAAATCAGGGGTGCACCCAGGGGGTGGGCCAAAGTAACCTCCCCCTCCCAAATAAATAAAAATTGCATTTTGAATATTGAATTTGCATCATAAATATTTTTATCCGTTCAACTCGACCCCAAGAGTAAATTCTGGGTGCGCCACGGCACTAAATTATGCAACTGAATTCTTAAATTCACTTGATTTATCTGGATTGCTACCACACAACATTAATCTGAAGGTTTATATTCCTATCATTCTTCTTAGAAACATTGACACACCCCGTCTTTGCAATGGTACCAAATTGGCAGTCAAGAGATTATTAAACAATGTAATTAAAGCAACAAATTTAAGTGGTAAATTCAAAAAAGAGGATGTGCTAATACTACGTATATCAATGATACCAACATATATGCAATTCTAATTCAAATGATTCCAAATTCCAATTAAACTGGCTTTTGGAATAACGATAAACAAATCACAAGGTGTGCATTGCAAGTATGTGGATTGAATTTGGAGAATCCATGTTTTCCTGATGGACAACGTTGCATGCTCCCGTGTAGGAAATCCAAGGGATTCGTTTGTATATATGCCAAATGGAATCATCAAAAACATTGCATATCCAAGAGCATTGCAATGAACTTAAAATTGAATAAAACAGTAATTACAATTTATGTAATCCGAAACATAAAAATTATAATGTGTATGTAAGTATCTACTTTGCACTAAATACAATAATTGATATAAACATTCAATTAGGTTCATTTAATCTACACACACACACACACACACACACACATATATATATATATATATATATATATATATATACTCAAATCTAGCAATAGCGAAGCATTGCCGGGTCAGCTAGTTGTGATATAAAATGTTTTTGAAAAATTGTATGTTAAGACTTTGAATTGAACCCCTGTGTTTAACGATTGCACTCTAAATATTATGCCCTCTAAAGCACAGGAAGATAGCTTTCCAAGTATAACCCTTTGAACCCCTGCCCTCCCCTGACTTACTTTTCAACATGATTATACCCGACCGCGATCAAACTCTGCAATAAAATATTCAATTCTTCTGACATTTTAATGGTTTCTTTTTCTGTGCATGTTCTTCACACCAATTTTTGTCGTACTTGGACAACTACCTCTTGGTGCGTCGATTTTTTTTTGTTATAATAATCTGAGGTAAATGCAATTGTACCTTGATAGGTCAATCAACATTTGTCTCTATGTGATGAAGTTCGATCCGTTTTCTATTCGGCTTCTTTCATTATGTTAGACCAATGTGAATAATTACTTTTGTTCGAATACTTGGTATTGGGAGTAATTATTAATGAATAAATTTAAGGAATAAATCTGTAGTCTGATATTCTCGAATATGTCGACAAATATTTGCATGCGTTTTGATATCAGAATCACTACTGAAACTAAAAAATATTCTATCATTAAAATTTATTACCCAAGTTGACGGAAAATTAAAAATATATATATATCTATGTCACAAACCGTGAATACCAAATCTAGAACTCCTATAGTCCAATGTATAAAACCATAAATGTACCTCTTATGGATAACATGTGGCTTATATGATCGTGTAGGGAAAAAGCAGGAGTATATAGAGAGTAAATAACATAAATTGCGACTGGCTGTAAAAGGGCAGGTGCAAGCGATATCCGTTTCTTAGATGAGTAACATTTGAGCATTTTAAAGAAAATATGAAACAAAAAACTAAAATTAAATATATAAAGGAAACTCAGTATTTTGTATTACAAAAAGGAGATTTTAAACAGTATTAAAATAGAGAATTGAATTCTTGCAAATACCTGAAAATTTCTTGAGAATTTTAACGGACATTTTGCAACAAAATATTATATTTATATATATAAAACAGTTCCGTAACTGACTGACTGACAGATAACGCCCAGACAAAACCACTGGACATAAAGAGCTGAAATTTTGCATGGCGATTCTTCTTACACTATAGGGGTGCACTAAGAAAGATTTTTGAAAAATTCTTCTTAGATTTTATTAAATTAAATTTTTAAGCTACTTTTGTAAATTCTTTTTAAGTTTGCATTTAAAATAATAATTTGAGGGTTACAAAATTTATATCATGAGAAAGATCATAAAAATTCCTTTAAAATGAAATCTTTTTCGAATCTTTACCTCCATTGTCTGATATTAGGTGAATTTTTAAAGATAAATTTTTAGAATTTATTAAATGCTGATGACGTGATTTCTTTTCTTTTTGTGAAGCTTGAAACTAATTTTGCATCACGTGCATAACAGCGAAATAAATTGACAAAAGAATTGTTTTTCTGTCTAATGCGGCAGAAGATTGGACATTATCAAAAAAAATGTTAAAATACAGTAAAAGAAATGTTCCTTAAACTGTACTATATTATTTAGTATGTTCTATTATATTTAATTTAAATAGTTTCTTCTAGAGTAAATCCTGGGTGCGCCACGCTTAAATTGCACTGTTATTGCTATTTAAAGCCGCCGTTAATTTAAAGCCGTTCATTAATTTAAATTTGCCGATCGACTGTCACCTTGTTAAATCACCGACAGCCTGTATCCATCTGTTAAAAAGCTTCCGGGCACTTGCTAGCCGTAGGAATCCGGCCATGTGGGTAAGAGAAAACGCTTGCTAGTTCTCTCCTTCTCTCTCCCAATTAAAAATTCCACTTCCTACGTCACTTGAAGGCTTGACCAATAGGATGTTTGCACCATTCGCGCTCTTCGCCGTTGGAGTTTGTCTTGTTCCGTTTTTGGCTATAAATCGCTCTACCCTGTTCTACCGGATGTCCGTACGGTAGGAGCAAAAACTGTCCGCCGATCCTGTACTCTGTCTCTCAGCTTCTTTTCCATGCGTTTGTGTGGCTTGGTGATTTTTCTAGTGTTCCTGTAACCCCTCTCTCCTGACTTCTCCTGCTTCCTCGGTGGAAAAAATATAGAGTTAGCCATATTTTTCGCCTGAGAGTATGATCTCTTAAAAATTGGCTTTAAAAAGCTCCCGGGCAGTCTTGGCTTTGCCATTTTCTGTCTTGGGAAGCTATGGGTAATAAATTTGTGTTAGCTCATCTAGATGTCTGAATTTTAGATCTGAAAGATCATTTTTTTGAGTAGAAGCTAATGTAAGCTTCGAGCTATTTTTGTGAACTTATATATAATAATCCAGACAGGAAAATAAATATTTTTTCAATTTGAAATACTTTGAAAGATTATTTTAGTTTACCAGCTTCTTCAGGCTTTTTATGCTAACATTACAAGTGCCTACCTGTACCTTTTTTACGATCAATGCAAAGTTTGTACTATAATATCAGACGTTGACGTGCTAGTCTGAACTTAGGTTATCGCCACATACGTCCTGTACTTCCATCTTTTACGACACCGTCCTACTGATTGATGTACGGGGGAATCATCTTCTAGCACCTTTGATTTTTTTACTGGAAGAATCTTATCATCCTGCCGAACTGTCGGTCTCCTTCTTCCGTGGACGAAACTTTTGTCGTGCTGCAGTCTATCGTGCCGTATAGAACTTTTGTCCGAAGTTGTACTTCTACAGCTTCGGGACAATTCTTTATTATTCTACATTATAGACTGATGTCTCAGAAATATTGTTTCTTCGAACTTGAGTGATCCCGTTTCTTCATTAAGACTTTCAGCGTCCATTTAGACTGATCAATGACTCCACCAATTTAGTCAAAATTATAGATAGATGCCTGTTCCTCGTCTAATTTCTTCAACCTAATTGATGGTTCAACTCCACCTAAATATTTAACAGTACAATATATATATATATATATATATATATATATATATAATTGGCATTAATTGAATATACACTCATGGACAAAAAAATTAGCGCACCAAAAGAAGTCGTCAAAATGAAACGAAATTTTACATACGTAATGACTACTTTGATATAAGTAAATGATAAGAAAATCAAAGATAAAGGATAATTTATTTCATAGAAAAAGGGAAAAGAACGGAGGAGTTAATACTCCGTTAGACCTCCTCTAGCGCGAATGCACGATGCGATACGATCTGGCATTCAGTCATACAAGTTCTGTATGATGTCTTGAGACATTTCGTTCCATATTTGCTGTAACCTTGCCTCTAGTTCGTTCAAACTCGTGGGATGCCCAACTCGTCGTCCCAAATGATCCCAGATATGCTCAATTGGAGACAAATCTGGGGATCGGGCAGGCCAAGGAAGGGTAGTAACAGTGCGGAGACAGTCTTGTGACACCCTTGCCGTATGAAGCCGATCATTCTCTTGTTGAAAAATGGCTCCTGGGAGCCGTTGCATGAGTGGCAACACATGTGGTTGCAGGATTCCATGAACATACCGCTGGGCTGTCATGGTGCCACGGAACAATACTAGGGGTGACCGTGTATTGTAGGCAATGGCACCCCATACCATCACACCAGCTGTGGGAGCGATGTGTCGCTGTACAGCAAAGGCAGTATTGAAGCGTTCACCACGGGCTCTCCACACACGAACACGATTGTTATCACTGCCGAGATTGAATCTGGATTCGTCGCTAAAGACGACCTGGTTCCATTCCGTTGCAGTCCAGTTTCCTCGTGCGCGGCAAAACTCCAAACGGAGGCGTCAATGTATGGGCGTCAAGGGCAGCACACGTAATGGGCGCCGCGATACCAACTGTCCTTCAGCCAGGCGCCTTTGTATGGTTCGAGAAGACACAGAGACCCCTAGTGAAGGTGCTACCTGTGTCTGGATGGAGGCCGATGAAGTAGTTGGCTGTACGCGTGCATTTCTTACGATGTGGCGGTCTTCTCGACGACTGGTCTGTCGAGGGCGTCCTGAGCCTGGTCTTCGTGTACATGACATCTCTCAGGTCCACTGGTCCCAACACCTCCTCACAACACAATCAGAGCGGCCTAATTGACGAGCTACTCGCCTAGCTGACCACCCAGCTTCCATCATCCTGACGATTCTCCCTCTCTCAAACTGCGACAACTGCTTATATTGTCTTCGAACACGGCGTAATGGCATTTCTATCTCAGCTCTTCCTTTGTAAATGATTCAGCACACTCAAACAAGCTTTGGTTACCTGTTTTATACTCTACAGAGTTCGATGTTCAACGCCTTCTACCGGCTATACGTAATGCGCAATCACGCTGCATTTCTAATCATTTGCATATCTCCCCGACATGTACCTTCATTGCAAGTTTCGTTAAATTATTTCTTGGTGCGCTAATTTTTTTGTCCATGAGTGTATTTACTGTTGTATTTAATTTGAATGTATTCCATAGCGAAGCACGGGTATTCAGCTACTATTTAACATATAAAGATAATTTACTCTCTCAATCAGAAACTTACTGTTGTGTTAAGGTTGAAAAAAAGCTTCATGATTCTGTACAGTAAGTTTTTACTGAAACTCAATAAGAAATTATTGAATTTTAGGAAAATAAAAAGGGGAGATTTCAGTGACATAAATGACATCAAAATAAAAGAGGATTACTTTTCTGCTTATTCTGTTCTTATAATAAATAGATAAAGAGAGTTACTTTGGATGGAGATAAACAGAGCATCCCAAATTGTAGATCTACAACTTTTTAAGCCTTTTTGGAATAAGATTTTGAACGGCTTAAAGTTAAAACGCTATAATACGAGAAAACTAACTGAGTCTACGAGAAGGAGGGAGGGTGTATTGATGTCGAGAAACTTACTGAGATATATGGAAATGGAATTGAAAAAATTTAATGGACAGACAA
Source organism: Dolomedes plantarius (assembly GCA_907164885.2). Classification (NCBI taxonomy): domain Eukaryota; kingdom Metazoa; phylum Arthropoda; class Arachnida; order Araneae; family Dolomedidae; genus Dolomedes; species Dolomedes plantarius. Next base: position 160,013,858 of record OU015495.1, on the reverse strand, counting down.
TAAATAAGTTTATCGCTCATCTGAATTATAAATAAAATTTTAAAATATGGCATAATTTTATGTCTAGACTTACAAATAAATATTAAAATCAATCAAACAATCTATAATAGCTTCTATTGGGCAGCTTACTGAGGATATTGACACCGAAATTGCCTTTGTGAAATGTAATGATTAAAAACTGAGAAAGACAACATGAAATATAAAGAAAGGCAGATTAAATCTCAGATTAAGAACAACGTTAATAGTAATTCTGACATAATTTTTCAGTCGTAATTCACAATACAGGAATTATGCATTTCATTTGTTGCATAATTCCTGTATTGTGTCACCATCCTGTGCTGATTTTAGGAAGCTCAAATCTACAAGTTCACAAGTGATATTTGTTTCCCCAAAAATTAAGGATACTTCAGATCGACGCGAATTCCTTGTTGCTGTTCTTGTTGATTTTAAGTCTGCTAACTATAGAATATGGAGGCTTAAACATTATGAAAAGACACAATTGTTCGGCATTAACTATAAAATACTTATTTAGTTGAGAAAAAATACTGAGCAATGTTATTACACTATAAAATACAGACATTTTTTCTCAAAATCTAGACAGGCTTATCTGGGACTGACACAAGGTTGATTTATGAGTGCCACATTATTCAATGTCTGTATCAACGACTTCTTTTAAAGCCTAGAGAATATAGAGGATACTGGATGCGCATTTTATGCTTATGATTTCGTCTTTTAGACTATAGATTCATATAAAAAGCATATTATAACTACGAAACTACGAAGTCAAATGCTGCATTGATACATATTTAAGATTAGAGTAAAATAAATAAAAGTGTAAAGTGTTTAAGTGTATAAATTAAATGAAAGAGAAGTCAGTACCGAAAAAACAGTTTACCAAACTTTTACCCGTATTCGACAACCGAGATGCATTTACATTATAATGGTTCTCTGTTAAGGGAATCAAAGAATACTAAATACCTTGCGATCATATTTGATAAAAAGCTGACAAAGAGAAAACGGGGGATAAGTGACAAGTAAGGTGAGGGAGGGATCAGTTGTTTAAAAAAAGATTCGCTAGAGCACAGTGGGACTGTTGCTGAGACACTCTCGATTTGACTTATAATATGTTATAAAGCCTATCATGACTTTCTGTTTAGAGGTATTTATTACTGGTAGCGAGATATCGTGAAAAAATTTGAAATTGCCGAAGATGAGGTTTTAAGATAGATAACTGGCACAGTAAAAAATACCCCAACTGAAGCCGTGTTGCTATTGGCTAATAACAAACCTATAAAAGAATTAAAACAACAAAAAGCTTTTTGTTTGTATGATAGTTGAATGCGTTTATCATTGAATAACTATTGAAGCATTTATTACTCTTACCGGGGTAGAATTTTAAGAACTAAGGAGAATTTTTATCAGAAAATTAGAAAAAAATTAAAAAGTTCACTCAATAATCCATATAAACTCGAAGTTAATACAGTTCCTCTTGATTCACTGATTTCTTAAACAGACAGTGGGATCGATCTAGCATAAGCGAAAACATACGTATCATACTATACTAAAGGCTACTGCTCCTGAAACAATTACGAGTCATTATCCACATCCAAATGGACTGCTTGGGTACACGAAAGGCTTATGTCTTAACCAGGGATAAAACACAGATGCTTGCATTTCCTCCGGTCTGTTCGCGCACAACGTATTACTAGACTCATACTCTATCCCATTTTACTGAGAAGTTGAGGTCACTAGATTTGTAGCACAACAATTTATTAATATTGTTACGAGTTTGGGGCCAACTTGGCGTGTTATCGCCAGCATGCGATATTTTGGGGTTCATGTTAAATAAAACTATGGTTTAGTACGATCACGCGTCTACCATGGAGTAAGTAATAAATCCTGCTCTTGGGCTATTGTTGGAAAATGGTTTGGTTGAGCGGTGGTGTCAACACGGGGTGTTTGTTTCCTAGGTGAATAAGAGTCTGGAATAAAAGATCAGTTTTAAAGTTGTTTTGGATGCGATCGGTTGAGGTTTTTCAACAGGTGATATTCTTCTTGTAAAGTGTATTTCTCTCGGCTGGTATAAGAGGAGGTTCTTAGAAGGAAGTAGATTGTTGAGATCGTATGCTACTTATTAATCACTGTTATATTGTATTAATTATCTCTAAATCCTTCCTTGTTCAGAAAAGTTCTTAGGTGCTGGAATTATTTAGCTTCCAGCGAAGATTCAACGTTTTTATTTTGTCTGCTTCTGCAAGTTGTGAAAAAGTGTACTAAAGATTTAATGTTTATAAAATTTATATTATTCAATTTGCGGTAACTGGCATATTTATTTCTGTATTTGAAATTCACTTTTTAAAATATCTACCCGTCGTTCGGATTTGGTACAATATCAAAGATAGATGATTTTGGAAACAGTGATCTTTACGGATTCCGTTGCTGCAATTCTGACTGTTACTTCTGACAGTTACCCGGATTCTACAAGACTTGAGAATTGCACATATAATCTTGAATATTTAAAATCGAAAAACAAAAATATTTTACTACAGGGGATACCTTCGCACAGCGGTATATCTTAAAGCGATGTTGCTGAGTATTTAACGAAGAAAGACACGTACAATGCAATCTACCAAGAATGCAATACCTTTTTCTTCTATAAAGATATTAATTAAAAAATCAATGTAAAATAGTTGTCGGATTACTCAGTTGGAATTTATTAAGAACAAAATCTGTAATAAAGCTTAAGAATGAAAGCTGTAAATAAGAGCAAAAGCTGTAAGGATACTTTGGCTAAAATACCAAACTCTTGAAGACGGCATGATGTTGCCGCCTTTAGGATGGAAACCGGATTGATTGTTTGGCTAACTACTTTTAACAAAAGGACCTAGTCGACTCTATGTTTTGTGAGGATCTGGCAGTGTGTTGGAAGCTTTACACATCTAGGAATGTCCAGCATTGTCAGTGAATATCTCTGTTAGGTACTGGTACACTAGAAATCGACTTTTGAACATTCAGACCGGTTGACTCTTTCAGTTTTACTCCTTTAATTTGTGAATTAATTATTTTTTAATCCTTTATGTCCTGAATTCACAGTTTAGATTTTTATTTATTTAGTTTTTTGTGTTTTATTCTCTTACGCTGCATCTGCTGTTTGTTGGCACACGCCGGTGAATGTTTCTATATAAAATGCCACAGCTAAGAATAAGAAATAAGGGAAGAAAAACCTTAGATTCACGTAGTCTCTTTTATCAACTTTTTGTGCTCGGAAAGATCAACTTTTGTGCTAGTAAATATCCGGCCAACAGAAATTTATTGAAATATATTTTAAGCAATATTTGATACATTTTCTCCCAAGAAATAAATTAAAGGAAAAAATTAATGTAGATTTTAATTAATAAACTGCGTATCTTAAATACAGGACACTCAAATTTTATTCTTCTCATTATACTTTAGAAATTTTGTAGAAAGACTAAAGCATATTGATCTAGAACACATACAGCCAGTATATGAGGATTCCACGCGTTGTATCGGAAAATCTCCGTCAATGGGTTTAGTCATGCATAGCAACAATTAATGATATTTTAGATAGAATAAATCTTTTTTCGTAGTCAAATATTTTCTCCATTAAAATACATAAGATAAATATACCTGTTTTTGTTTTATCGTAATTAGTGTTTTAGCCTGGAAATGCATTTCAGTAACAAACAGACAATACATTTTTTTAGTATTGCATTTTTTACCTGAGCATACTTTCAGTTCCTTGGATTTTTCGCTGGTATTTATATGATATGAGTTAACTTATTTTTCAGATTTACTCTCTGATCTACAGAACTGTTATTTGATATATTTGTAATATCCGCAATATTAACATTTACTGAGATTAAATTTATATTTTCGATACAAATGTTTTGAGAAAAATAATTTATGCATCTTTTCGATGACTTTGTTCCGTTTTATTGTATTGTTTATCCAGTGTCATACTCATCGAATAATATATTTTCTATTTTATCTTATTCAAGAAGTGTTTAAGGTTATTGATTTATTCCAAAAAAATTCAACGTATCTACTCCCTAATTCATACTTTTGGCAAGAGGAATTTTCACCATATCATTTTATTTTTATTTGGATATTTTGCATTCCGTAATTCGTACTCAATTACCAATTTAACAAACGCGACACCCCCACAGGTATAAAAATAGCATGTTTTCATTCAAAACATGAATTATGAATTTATGAAATACCAATCGAAGAAATGTAGATGATCGTCAATTTTTTTTCCAAAAAAGTAGGCACTTTGTCGTGAGACATTCGCTTTTGGTTATTCACCGAAAACTCTTATTGATTACTTATAGAGTATATACTACTTCTACCCAGACTTGGGTGTATATAATTTGAAGTGGCACTCTAAATGAATTTGATACAAACACAGTTTATACATGAAACAATGTTTATTGAATTCGTTGCACATATAGAATTTGCTTTTACAGCAATAAGCATACGTACTACTTGTACGGAATATATATTAACATTCAATAGAAATACACTTTTCAAATACTCACAAACCAGCAGAGAGTCAAACCAGCAATACTGTCACGTAAACTTTGGGCCCCCTAAGCAATAGCGCAGGATAAAACCTGGAGCTGCTTACTCGTAGCTCCCCTAACACGCTTATCTATCAACCTTAACAAAACCTTCTTTCAACCTTCGTATTAATCAAGCTGCTTGGTATTTATACCAAGCGCGTATGCCGAAATTAGCATATCTCAAGCAGCTTCTTTAATTCATCCACTCAAAAGTTCGATTCTTGTGAATCGAATCTTATGTATACCTTACATACTTTATTATGGGAACACCCTTTACGTATGTCAGCATTGCTTCTTATGAGCGGACAATACGGAAAAGACCAAACCTTATTCAGGATTTAAACCCAAACCCACTGCGTGGCTGGAACGTGGAACTGCGCTCATTTCATTGAAGTGCTTCGTTTACTTTTTAAGACATTGCTGCGTCATTGTGGGTTAAGATTTAACATTATATGCGCTCAGTAAAAACCTCATTGATGTAATATCACGTCTTTCCTCAATGTATGCATATAATGCATTACATTCACTGTATATATTAACACTTTCAAGCCACGCGATATTTATCATTATTTTAACTGAGGTAACAAAAAGGCCATTCGTAATTAATTATGCATTAATCTATGCAATATATTCTCATTTATATTTATAGTGTTTATATGTTTACAAAGCTTCCTCGAGCGTGAAAAATTCGAATGGGGGTTTCTATGACTCAAATAAATGTGCGAATTTTCGCTCTCTCATTTACTGCTCTAATCTACTCCAACTAATGGCGTCGTGTAAATCTTTAATCTCCTCTCTCCCTCTCAATTCTCCCACACTCAAAATTGGAGTAGACAGGAGGGGGAAGACATACCCCTCTCCCCGCTCTAAATTTCACCTTTGTAATATTATTCACCCCATTACTTCCTCGTTCCTCTGCAGTGAATCATCGCCAATTATCAGCAAGGGGGTGTACTCCGTAATATCACAGGCGGAAACATCGTGGACATTCCGCAGTGATGAATGCCTTCGCTGTATAGGGAGTCAGGAGACCGCTCCAGGCATTAGACCTTGCCTTTTTCCATTCTATTTCAACACTCTGCTTTCAGTACTGTTTTCAAAAAGCTGCAGAGCATTGACTTGTTCAGTAGGAGATTACATACTAAAAGTATTATCAACGCTGCTTTAATAAACAGAGGGCAAAAATTGCCTCGGGTATTTGGTGTGCTTTGCTTAAGCTACATCTGGAAACAGGTTTTATACTGAGTTTAAAAAAAATAACTCAAAATGATTACATGAAGTTGCAGATATACACATAAATAAACGTATTTAGATAGCATAAGTTGGTTTTGGAATATGTGGTATTTTACTTAACTACGAATTATTCGATTTCATTTCGATAGGAAATGAGATGCTACTAATTTCTGTAATTTTTGCTCTATATTTATTACCATGATCTTTAACTATTTTTACATATTCCGTGAAATTTCTTACTTATTTTCACTTCTTCCTTTATTTCTGATTTGTAAATTCTTACTTCCGTAAGGCATTTATACGAAATTATGATGATTTTGTAGTGCATCCGGTATACAAAGCATCTCCACTTATACGTGGATTTATTTGAATTATATAATTAATCAAACACTGGACGTTTTATTATTCTTTAAAGTACATTTTTATATTATTAGTAGTACGTCTTTTGCTTCTGGATCTGAGCAAAACGTCCATATATTTATAGTATAGTATACGTATGTTTTTATGATAGATATTATTGCATTACATATAACTTTTGAATTTCCAAAATAATTTTAAAAAATTTAATTCTTTCTGCAGACTGAATGAGAATATTATACTAAAACAATTCTCTGTAATAGTTATCTAACGTTAACATTTATAATAATTAAAAAATAATATGTTTACACTAGACGTTATGTGTACGTTAAAAATGATGTGTTCAGTTTTCGCTTAAAAGCTTAATTCTGTCAAGTTCATAGATTTCTGCGTTACAACCGTATAATTTTGAAATTTTCTCTATTCATGGTTTCATTAAATTTTTAAATATGGAATGAAAAAGCAAGCAATACAAATTATATATATATATATATATATATATATATATATATATATATATATATATATATATATATATATATATATATATAAATTTCCTAATTAACAATTTAAAATATTTTTTTAAACATGCAAAAGTTTAGACAGTGTTTTCAAGCTGCAAACTGATTTGTTTCATGTTTCAATGAGTTTAAGTGGTGGAATGTTAGCTTTCTCTAAAACAATTCCCCTAAAAATAAAAGAAATAATAAAATTTTTCTTATCCGATGACACGGATGTATATTTATGCAGATAATTATCTATACTATATATTTCGTACGGAAATGAATATTGAGCGCCCAAATAAAATTATCGTGTCATAAAACTCTTTTAGATAGATTATTCGTTTAGGGGATGAGATAAAGATAAAAAATATATTTTTCTCTGCTTGCCCCTGAAATTTCCCCCAAAACATTAACCACCTGCATATGAGTTTAAGTATATATATATATATATATATATATATATATATATATATATATATATATATACACACACACATATATATATATATATATATATATATATATATATATATATATATATATATATATATATATTAAATAACTATAAGAGGACAATACTATAAAAGCAAAAATTTCTAAAACTGAAAATTAAAAACTAGACTTAAGGCTCCTAATGCAAACATTTTTATGACCCTGTCTGACACTTGCTAAGATGTAATGTGGAACTTATAACTGTTATGACAAAGATTTATGATATAATTTTATTTTCTGAAATACACTGAAATTATTGTGCTGGTGGTTGCATGTCCCTTTCTTTGTAAAACTTTCCGAATTTCTTTTCAAATTCAATTTGAACGCTTCTGTGCTATCCAATTAACTACATCAATGACTTCTCTCCCCCAACAAAATTAACCTGATCAATCATTTTGCAGGAACGTAAATGACCAGCGGACACTTGCATAAATTAATCATTTTAATAAATCAATTTCAAGCCGTAGTTTTAATCGCGTGCTACCCACTGAATCTGGTCAATTAGGATAAACCTGTTTGAATCCAACCTCTGTGATTCCGAACCGTTAGCTTTAGCGAACCGGTCATAAATCAGGCCTTCATTAAACTGGTACCGCAGGATTTTCTTCATCTTTGGAAATCTAAAACGTTGGCATAATAATCAAGCTCGGCACGAAACAATTAAATATGTTTCCGAATATATAGAATATTCCGAGATGTAAGTTAACTGACACAATATTAAAAAAAATATATTCATTTAGCTTCAGAATTTATCCTCAGTTGAGTTTTGTTAGAAACAGCATTACTGAAATTTATGTGGTACTTTTATTTATTTTTTTCTAATGTGGAGGCATTCTTTTTCGTGAGACATTCGCCTTTAGTTACTTCTTCTGGCTACTTTTTTTTTAATGGGAGCAGAATTTAGGTGAGCCAGCATTGCTCCCCTCGACAACATAGTAGCGACCAAGCCTTATTTGGGATTTGATTCCAAGCCCATATCATGGAAGAGCACTCATGAAGAGCACTCATGGAAGAGCACTCATGAAGAGCACTCATGGAAGAGCACTCATGAAGAGCACTCATGGAAGAGCACTCATGAAGAGCACTCATGGAAGAGCACTCATGAAGAGCATATCATTCTTCTGGCTACTTTTTTTTAATGGGAGCAGAATTTAGGTGAGCCAGCATTGCTCCCCTCGACAACATAGTAGCGACCAAGCCTTATTTGGGATTTGATTCCAAGCCCATATCATGGAAGAGCAGTCATGAAGAGCACTCATGGAAGAGCACTCATGAAGAGCATATCATTCTTCTGGCTACTTTTTTTTAATGGGAGCAGAATTTAGGTGAGCCAGCATTGCTCCCCTCGACAACATAGTAGCGACCAAACCTTATTTGGGATTTGATTCCAAGCCCATATCATGGAAGAGCACTCATGAAGCGCATATCATTCTTCTGGCTACTTTTTTTTAATGGGAGCAGAATTTAGGTGAGCCAGCATTGCTCCCCTCGACAACATAGTAGCTACCAAGCCTTATTTGGGATTTGATTCCAAGCCCATATCATGGAAGAGCACTCATGGAAGAGCACTCATGAAGAGAACTCATGGAAGAGCACTCATGAAGAGCATATCATGGAAGAGCACTACGCTAACCACTATACCATGTGGTCGGCAAGAACCTACTTAAAAATAATGGTTTCACCTATAGCAAAAGAAAATTTTATGGAACTTTGAGAATTTCTTGACAATAGCTGATTTGTACAATAGACAAAATTACAAAATAAAACATTTGTCGTGTATAAAACTATAAATTTTAGAAATGTTTTCACTGTAATATATAACATATCTGACATTTTAGTTGCATAATAAATTATACAATACAGACATCACCAAAGATATAAAGGAAATGAACATGAAATTTATTTTAACTATTTTGCTATCAACTACTTGAAATTCTGAATGACTTTGAATGGATTGTAATACTAAATTAAATGGTCTAAACAAAAATTTTCATTTTTGTGCAAATATTGAAATTAGCTATAATATTGGTAATCACATTTAATTTAGGGTGTCTAACGGACATATGTAGACTTATAGTCAAATAAAAATTAAATTTTTGAAGGTGGCATATCAACCAAAATATAATTATCAAAAGCATCATATGTTTGGTAAAGAAATGTAATATGTCGAATTAATGAGGAATATTTAATATCTATTCTTTAATTAATAAAAATATTAATAACATAAAATGTGTAATTAAATTGGCTGAAAAAAATTATTTCGGTACTGTTTTGAAGAATGAATTTTCCGTATCCTACGGTGATGAGAAAATCAGGAGACCCATTTAGTTAGGGGTTGTCTAGTTACTATTATTGATTAATTGGAATAAAGGCGATCCCCACCTAATTCTTATTTTATGAAATTTCCATTGTCCTCATTAATCCACTTAAGCAATGTCTTATAACTCAGTATAATTTTTGAGACCATAAATCCTTTCTGTAGGAGAGAGAAATTCTTTTCATTTTCTCTTGATATACGCAAAATAAATTATACACTGTGCTGGATATTTGTTTTTATACCATATTTTTATATGAAATGGAAATGTAAAAAATGTGACTTTGCAATACTGTTCAGTCATGATATATTTTCAAAAATTATACTTTAAAGATATTGTCCTTGAAACCTTGTCCTTGAAATAAATTATACACTGTGTTGGATATTTGTTTTTATACCATATTTTTATATGAAATGGAAATGCAAAATATGTGACTTTGGCAATACTGTTCAGTCATGATATATTTTCAAAAATTATACTTTAAAGATATTGTCCTTGAAACCTTGTCCTTGAAATAAATTATACACTGTGTTGGATATTTGTTTTTATACCATATTTTTATATGAAATGGAAATGCAAAAAATGTGACTTTGGCAATACTCTTCAGTCATGATATATTTTCAAAAATTATACTTTAAAGATATTGTCCTTGAAACCTGAATGTATCAACTTCGGATCGCGAGAAAACAAGTGTGTTGCGTGACATACTTATCTAACTGACTCAAGATAGTATCATGCAAGATGCTATATTATTTGCAAAATCCTTTTATTTCACTACTATCCTTTGGGCGAAATCTTAGTGGAGTTACGTCTCGGAACATAACTGAGGTTCTTTCTTATCATAAACGTTTCCTGAACATAACATCTGTAACTCCGCATTCAGCGTGTGAATGCCTGGGGTTAAATTCTTCCCATAAAGATAATTTCCTCTCACTGCTTCCAAGCGTCAACCATTAGTATTGTGCAGTCCACTTCACGATGAATTCAGTTTTATTTTCCCCGGGTGTTGTTTTATCGTCACTGCACCCCTCTACTGAATAGCCTTAAACCATGCATGGATGGCATTAAATCATTTCATGCCCATTGCATTCTGTACATTGATAGATGAAAAACTAGGATGTTTTAACGAAGCTGATTTCAGTTTTAATTATTTAATCTTAATCGGAATAGTATGAAATGAATTCGAGTCAGAAAAAGTGGAATTAGTACTGGTATCAATTATGTAACTTTTTTTTTTTCAATGGAATAATATTCTATAAGGATAAATATAGTTTTCCTATCACTTTGAATATATGAAATGTTTCTGATGTAGTAAAGAGAATACCACATTTTGTCAAGCAGTAGAAAATGATAGCGTGTCAACTCTATCTGAATAAAACAATATATAATGTAATAATATAAAACAATACTTTTGTCCACGAGTCAATAATTCTCAGGGGGACAGAATATATGCCTTTAGTATATATTTACCTAAATGCGTTTCAAAAGGTCTATAGATGGGGTTTTTTTTCCCATGTTTTATTTTTCCTTTCCTACTCTTCCTAGAATTATCCTTCCGAATAGCCAAGATCAAAATCTTCATCATTATCGAAATGTTTCAGACGATTTTCTGTCAATTCTGGTCGTTTAAGAAGTAGCAAGCTGAAGTGAATAGAGTACTCTCAGCGCCGTTGCTAGCGCGTGGGTGTTTCTGACGGAAACTTTTGTTTGCTCGAAGAGGAATTTTACAGTGAGTGTTTGGTGATAGATATAATATTTTGAGAGGAGTTTATTACTTTAATGAAATATATGGTCTAGAATTTCTGAGTAATTCAAATTTAGAACTATAGATTTCAATTTTCAAATATTACACACATTCTACTTGGAACTTCTTTGAAGAGTTTAACTATACCCCTTTGTAAAAGGAACAGTAAACCACTTATGAGCTGGTGTTGTCATTGTTTTGACTTATGTGAATATAACATATTTTGTAATTTTAGGACATCCGCCTACATACTTCTTTGTTATTAATCTCCTTGTACTTTTTACCGCCACTGTCTTATTCTATGTTAAATTCTTCCTCTAGGCACTTATCTTGAATTTGAGTAAAGGAAGTCACATGCAAATTCGGCAAAGTTTAGAGGGAGGTTTAGGTGACAGACCTGGCACCGACAAACTCGTAATTGCTGCATAGATGCTGCTTAACATGACACACTAGAGTATAAACCATACATTAAGGGGGCGTTTCTAAATCTTTTTCTAGCCTTAACCCTTTCAGGGGCAACAATCTCCACCGTTTTTCCCGATTTTTCTTAACCTAAAAAATCTTGAAAAATTTTCCAATTAAAGGTTGCAAAATGTTTTTACCCCTTTAAACTGATAAAAGATGGCAGTACTAGCCATTTTTCTGTTCATTTAACTGGAATACATTGAATGCCAGTGAAAGAAGGACGAGATTTTGGCGTTTACACTGTGCAAACGGCGCCCCTCAAAGGGTTAAGCAAGCTCTGTACATTGTTTGTCAATCCTTTGTTTCCAAGAAAGCTCTATCCTGTGTTATTAAAATCTTAGCATTACGTAGGCGTAGCGTCTGGGGGGAGCACGTGCCTCCCCCCAAATTAACTTGAATTAAATTACAACGGTAATAGAAGTTCAGTTAAAATCGGAAAATTGTAGAAAATTTTAAGAAAGTTGGTTTTTCCCGCTTTTTGAAACTGTGAAACTGAAGATTTCAGTTATGTCTTTAGCCTTAACATAGTTTTTTTATCAATGATATGATCCAGAAAAAAAAAATCGACGCTATATTTTTGTTCTCATTTTATTTATATTATATTTATTTTTCTCATTTTATACTTTTTGAATACTACTCAAACATCAATTCTATTGTTATTGAATTTAAAAATATCATAATATTTCATAGTTTAAGGACCGTCTGGCAGTCAACGCGCTGAGAAGGGCCCTAACTGAATTCGTGCCCCCCCCCCCCCCCCAAAAAAAAAAAAAAGTTAGAAGCCCTCTACGCCTATGGTTATAAACCAATGATTTTACATGTTTCAAGCAAACAAGTTCATATCCCACAATTGTTCAAGCCTTTCAAGTATTATACGCATTACACCTTTGAGAATTCGAGAAAGTATCCCTTGTTCATCGTTCCGACGCAGCCTCTCTCTGAATTACACTGAAATCTGTCTCCGAAGCTTATCTCTTCTAACTGAGATACTCATTTCAAAAATACATACTCCGTGAATTTCAATATACACAAGCGTAAAGAAAGATAAGTTTAAATTGAAGTAAATTCAAATCAATATAGACAAAGTAAATGAGTTCCTTATATTTAATTAGAATTCGAATTAAAAAATTCTTTATTGACAGTTCTATGTTATACAGAATCTAAAACATTTCAGTAAGAATTTCAATTCCATTTGATTTTTAATCTCTTTCATTTGTACCTGAAATATTTGGAATTGCATATTTATCTGATTTTATCATCAATCGACCATTAACTGTATAAAGTTCACTTTACGCTATTTGGATTATATCCTAGCAACCGGTATCTAAGGAAAGGCACTTTAATTGAGGTTAAAGAATGCCGATTCTGTTAATTGGCCGCAAATCTTAAATTCATTTAACGGAAGTAAGAGATTAATTACTTGAAGAGAAGTGACCTCTTTAATATTGATGTTCATCTGCACCAGATATGCTGTTAAAAGGGAAAGCAATAAATAGGGCGTGTTTCCTTTCTATTTCAATTTCCAAAATATTTCCTTGTGGTTTAAAGTGTATATTGAAAAATTAAATAATTTTCTGAGGTTTTGAATATCATACTATTTACTCGTATTGTTATGTAATATTCATTTTACTGAATGACTCGCATGAGTTATTTACCATGTTACTCACGGTAAATATGAAGAACTTGCTACGGTTTCCAGCGAATCTATTTTTTACGCCAAAGGTTTGGCGCGTTTCGGGGTTTACTAGAAATTATCGGGGATTACTGTTAATTTTCACCAGATGGTTCTCCAATTCGTAATACCACATTGGTGTCATATCGCCATAGGTTTGCGACCGTATCATGACCGTATAATGATCTTTATATTAATTCTAACTTTTCCAAATTTAGAAGGGAAGATAAAGAAGACGGTATGGTGCAAATATGAGATTCTCTGAATTGTTCTGCACTTATACCTTTTAAATAAAAATGTATTGTAAGACGATCTCCTTATCAAAGATAAAAGCGTAGTTCTATGTTTTTGTAGTGCAAGAATTCTCAAGATTCGTTTCTGTAATAAAAATACCTACTAAAAATTTGGATCGACTTTACACTGACACATATGTTTAAAATCTGGGTTTGATTTTAACCATAAATTTGACATTAAATTGCCGCATAAGCTTAGCACTGCTTATATCTGAGGACACTCAGACAATTGAATGTATGGTCTGATCCAAAATTGTCTCTATATTTTTGTATTATAGTGACTCTAAATATAATCCTGGTCTGACAGTCCAAAAATTTACTTAGTCTAATTGATGCCAATTCAGGGGCTAATTACTCTCTTTGGAGAACTGGAAATTTTCCTCCCTTGCGAAAATAAAGTAAATATCGCCGGGAGAGGCAATGAAACCGTACTCACAACGGTGAAAAGCATCTTAAAAGTTTGCATAAATGCAAATGGAAGTTACGGTGCAGTTTGTTGTTAAGTAATTAATTATCCGCATTAACTGCGGAATATTAAAAAATTAATCTTATCTCAGAATACATTCCGGTGAAAAGTGAAAAGTTATTTTGGAAGTTTAAGTGTTTAAAATCTTAAGGGTGAAATTTAACTGCGAAACACACGGATGGATTAATTGCGTAATTTTACGTTACAGAGTTTTGTGTATTTTGGAAATATTGTAAAAGATCTTTGTTAAATGTGTTTATTAAGGATATGTGTAAATTTTTGCAACGAGTTACGAAATGTATACATATAAGAATAACATGGAATCTCCTGAAGATTTCCACAGCTACAGACCCTTTATAATTGTACGTATCATAACTAAATTTTATTTCTATCAACCTACGGACTTCATTAAAAACGCTGAAACAAGTCCTACATTTAAATAGGTTATTTTACATCATGTTAAACCTTTTTTTAAAGTTATGTTAAACCTATGTTAAACCTTTTTAAGAAGTTATAAAACTAAAAGAGTAAATCAGGAAATTTAAAAAATACCCTATTTCATTCCTCGAGTTCATCAATAAAAATTAAATTTTTCTTAAAATTTTTTATTCTTAGTTTTTAATTTGTATTTATTCTGCCACGAAAACATAGTTAAAGACACATGTATAATAAATTCATATTCTTTTGGCTATCGGCAGGTCTTGCTATACTGCTCGAATTTCATTATTGTTTGAAATGTAATATAATTTAGTTATAAAATCTGTCATCTTAAAAAAAAATCCCAGCTAATTTGGAAGATTTTTGCTGGCATTTTAAAGCACATCCTATTGTTTGCGCCATAGAGAATTTAAAAAAATCAAATAGAGAATGAAAAAAATATTTTTTTTTCTATAACATCTATTCAGTAAAAGATATATATATTTGATTTGAAAACGGTTATAGCTATTTGCTACAAGAACTGATTTTAACATAAAAAACGGGATTTTAACATAAGAAACATAAAAAAACGGGCATATCAAAAAAATAATTACTTATAGCTTTAGATTCAGACAATTAAAAAAATTCATGCCACAATCAATACTTTAAAAAAAATCACTGCATAGTTATATTTATATATATACGGTAAACTTATATTTAAAAATTTAGGGTTTTTAAATGATTTGGAATGCGCAAGGAGCATTTTGAAAATGCTACAATTTTTATATTTTTTTTTTAAACAGTCATTATTCTGTCAAAACATCCTTGTTTCGAATTCTAGAGGTATTCAATGTAGTAAAGAATAATACAAATTATTTTCATTTTGCATATAGAGTAAAAAAAAATTGAGGTTCAAGGTCCCTTGTTCCCTTAAAGGTTATTAATACCACTATGGACAATATTGTCATTTGTATGAACTTTCTTCACCGAAACTTTATATTTAGCATCTTTAAAAATTAAATTTAGTCTTTGTAAACTATTTATACGGAAGTGAAGATATGACGTTGTTACAAGCTCAGGAGTAGTGTATCTCACCAATTAAAATTCACCTGTGATTAGGAAAAGTATTATTTTTACTGACTACCCACCCTCACGTAGACTTTTTTGAGAGGCAAAAACACACAGCCTGTTAGCTTAGTCATATATGTTTAATTTATTTTATTACATGAAATGTAGAGATTTCTTAACTAACCCTTATCGTTCTTTTCAGTACTCTGGTTTTGATTTTAGGTCTCTAAACCTCGTTCACCACTGGACAAATTGAACTATTCTAGCATTGTGAGAAAATGTTATTTTTGTAGACCTCTCTTTGAAAGTCATGATATGCTGCGGCTTAAAGATCGTAACCACTCTTTACCCCCAAAAATTATATTAGTAAATTTTTCCACTACCTAAATTTAGGTGCTTATCATAAACCATTACACTACCAAACTAGGTATATTGATATTAACATCTAGTTATCGCTATTGAACTGTGGAAAATGATGGGAAAAGCTCATGAATATACTAGACATGCCCCCGAATATCATATTACTTAGTGAATTCTATTACTATACAGGGTGATTTTTTTTTAAAACTGACACTACTCAGAGCCATGTGTAGCGAGATCTATCCGCCGGAAATCCACCAAAACTGATAAAAGGACTAACGACGACACGGGAAAGAGTTTCCGTGAAAATAAAAATTAGTTCCAAAAGTCGTCGATTGGGGTAAATACGGCGCTGCTGTTGTCGGCGCACCCGAGAATTTGCATAAAAGGCAAGTGAAACATCAAAATACAAATTCACGACTATGTAGTCGACAGCAGCGCCAGTATTTCCGGCTCTAAACATAAGGGATGAATACTGAAAAAGTTTTAAGCAGACAAATGAATAACAAAGAAATTTCACTGCAACAACACTTTATGCAGCAAATCCACCTCTCTCTCCTTCAATTTGACCACAGTCCTGGAGGACGACACATTGCATCCTGAACACTACGTTCTCAACGACCGAGAGTAACATGTCACCAGGAATGTTCATCAATGTCCGGGATACGTTGTCCCTTAGGACCACCAAGTTTGACACTCCACCAAGATACGCCTTAGACTTTAAATAACCCCACAGAAAAATATCACATGGGAGGATCAAGGTGGTCATGCCAGTGGAAAAAAAACCCGACTGATGACCCTTTCTTCTGCAAAGCAAAGGTGCAACAGATTCCGCACTTTATAGCCCAATATACTGGCACTGCTGTCGGCTACGTAGTCATGAATTTGCATTTTAATATTTTACTTGCCTGTTATGCAAATTCTCGGATGCTCCGACAACAACAGCGACATGTCTTCCCCATCGGCGACTTTTAAAACAAAATTTTATTTTCACGGAAAGTCTTTTCCATGACGTCCTTAGTCCCTCTATCAATTTTCGTGGAATTCCGGCTGATTCATCGCGCTACAGGTGGCTCTGAGTAGTGTCAGTTAAAAAGAAAATCACCCTGTATATTAAAGTGTCACATAAATAAACGAATCCTGCTCTTGGAATTAATCAGTATTAATTCCTGCCTCTTTTTCTGTCCCTTTGGTGTTATCGTAAACGACCTCTATAGATCTTTGAAAATTTTCACGACGTCAACACAGATGCTAGGACTAGTATCTTGATTCCATACACTGCCTTTAAGCAGCTCTATTTTCTGCTTGCGTCACAGTTTCTTAATGTTATGGCATGATCTTTTTTTCAGTCTATCCTTTATTGACATGCGCCTGAGGCTTTACAAAAAACCAGCAACCTCTGAATGATGCTTACGAACTTAAATAAAGCGTGTTAAAGACTAAAATTCTGTGGCATTATGGCAGATGTTGATATGCAAATTTTTTCATGTTTTCGGCAAATAAAAAAAGTAACTTTTGTTGTGAAATATAAAATCGCTCAATTAAGTTTTCAATCCAAATATTCTTTAGTTAATGCTCATCATCCTTTAGTTAATACATCAACCTCAAGCATATGCCTGGTCTTCAATGAAAATTTCCAATTAGGGACCAAGTATTACCTCTTTTATACATAATACGATTTGCCAATATGAATAACTTAGTATTATTTCATGATACCGCTGTTAACTTTTGCCACATTAAAGAACCTATTTTAAGTGTTACACATCAACTTAAAATATAAACTTTAATTTTTCGGACATATCAACATCTGCCATAACGCCACAGAATTAATTATGCAATATTTGAGGTAGCTTTCCGTGATAGAAAAATAGTAATTTCTTATTGCATACAAATTACTTTCATCCCATTCAGATTTTTTTAATATTATTCGAATGATGTTTGCAAGAAAAATCTAAGTTTTGCAAATCACTGATAATTCGTTTGGCAGATGATAACTCATTTGTTAGTGCATTTTTCTTAATGTAGATCTGAAAGTCGCATATTTCTTAATAAATTTGTCCTTAATAAGTGTAGGAATACATATTAAAATTTCACTAACAGAGATGTTTTTAGGATTTTGAAAATGACAGTCTCGTGACATTCTACATGTATATGTAAAGGACAAAAAATATCCGCTCAAACATAATTGAAGATTATTTTGAGAACAATTGATTAAAGTATTATATGATTTTTCTGACTTATTTACGAGAAAAAAATTAAAGAATGCATAAAATTAGTATAATATAGTTGAAAAAAAATTCTCTTCGAAACAATGCCTTTATTTACTCTGATAAAAAAATGAATTACATTATTTAATTCCCTAGCGAGAATAATTATAAATAAACATGGCAAAGAAATGCAGCAAGTAAAAAAATAAGCAATAATTTTTTAAAGCGAATTATTTGATTTTTAAAAAAAAGTGGAAACATAAATTTTATCAGAGAAAAAGAATTAAAAAGGTATTTTTATCATGATTTATGATTGATACGTTTCATTATTATGTTCAGTAAATAATAATCTTTTCACATTCATTTAGAGAAAAATGTTTTTAAATTAAAGGATTGCAATGAATCCATATTACGTTACATTTTACAGCAATGCAAAGGTCTTTTAATCCCTACCTCTTTGCATAAATTAACATAGACTCGTTGATTAGGAATAGCATATTTTATACCCTTTTTGTTTTCGCCAATCAGGAAAAACAATGTTAAATTCATTAGGAACTTATTTTGAAGCCCCATTTTACAACAATGCGACCTCTTTTAATCCCTAGCTCTTTGTATTAATTAACATAGCCTCGTTGATTAGTACTAGCATATTTTATACCCTTTCTGATTGCGCCAACCAGCAAAAGAAATGTTAAATTCAATCGAAACTTATTTTGAAGCCCCATTTTACAGCAATGCGACCTCTTTTAATCCCTACCTCTTTGTATTAATTAACATAGCCTCGTTGATTAGGAGTAGCATATTTTATACCCTTTCTGATTTCGCCAACCAGCAAAAAAAAAAATGTTAAATGCACTCGAAACTTATTTTGAAGCCCCATTTTACAGTAATGCGAGGTCTTTTAATACCAACCTCTTTGCATTAATTAACATAGACACCTTGATTAGGAATAGCATATTTTATACCATTTTGGATTTCGCCAACTTGCAAAAGCAATGTTAAATACACTTATTTTGAAAATTATTTTGAAGCCCCATTTTACAGCAATGCGAGCTCTTTTAATCCCTACCTCTTTGCATTAATTAACATAGACACCTTGATTAGGAATAGCATATTTTATACCCTTTTGGATTTCGCCAACCTGCAAAAGCAATGTAAAATACACTTATTTTTAAACTTATTTTGAAGCTCCATTTTACAGTAATGCGAGGTCTTTTAATCCCTACATCTTTGCATTAATTAATATAGCCCCGTTGATTAGGAGTAGCATATTTTATATCATTTTTGATTTCGCCAACCTGCAAAAGCAATGTTAAATACACTCTAAACTTATTTTGATGCCCAGTTTAAGATTATACATATTCTTTAAAATTCATTTGTAGCTTATATCTCTTATGCTTAGAATTGTATTGTAATTATTCAGTGCTTCCTATAAATTACAGCTTAACAATAAGTTTGAGCTACATGCCTATAGAGTCACCCAGGCAACATCTAACAAAAAAGGAAAGTGGCTGGAATGAAAGAGCACCGACAGCGTTAATTGACCCATGCAATTTGTCTTGAAAGCATTGGACCGTAAATTAAAAGAGAGGTTATAACAAGAGTACTGGTAACACTTTAAGTATCACGGATCTTGTTTTCACTGTTGGGGATTCCAAGCATGAAAACAAGTAATGTTTTATTTTGCATCACATTCGTTCTTTGATAAAATTTTCTGCTAATGGCAAGCTTATACTTGTGGTGCGGTGCAAATAGTTTACATAGTTTTCTTCAAGATCTTAAGAATTTTGACTAAGGCGACACATTATTCTACCATATAGACTACGGGCAGACATAGAATAATTAAGATGAAACAATATAAAGCTTCTTATAAATCATTTACCGTGACATTTAACACTACATTAACCAAATGCTTGTTTTTATATTTTAGCTTAAAACTATTTTAAATTCTTAAACTGTACTCGACTGTTCTTGGATGTTACTCAATGCATTGAATTTCATACTGAAAATATATTTAATTAATATAGATAAAATTCCGTTTACACATTGGGAAAATATTAAGATCCTTAAAACAGTTATTGATGTTGTTTGAAACAATTATTACAAAGGAAATTTAATGATAAAAGTGGAAATAAATTTAAAAACAAAAACTGCTGAAAAAATATTCATAATCTAATCAGTACATATTAAAGTATAAGGGAAAAGTACTCTTAAGAATAACCCAATATTTCCAAATAGAGGGAATAAGGGTGATTTAATTCCCTATAATACTAATTAGAAAATCCATAATAATAATTTGTGGAATTCTGCAGTTTCTAAGATTTATCTATTTCGTTTAATACAATTAAACATAAACGTGTATTCATGCCCTGGGAGATGTGTGTAAAAATAGGAATGTGTGTATAAATAGGAATCGAAGGAAACAATGCTTAATTCTATAACATTATATCTATAAAGGTTACATTATAATATATAGAAACATATTTATAAAAAAATGCTTAAATAGTTGTCTTATTTAAATAAAATTTTTTAAAATGAAAGAAATAATAATACGTGACAAAAGTTTTTTGTACTTTAAATTATAAAGAAAGTGATCAAAGGTCAGAGGTTAATATATACTTTAGTGGAATTCTGTGGAGGCAGTTCTAAGGCAAGAAGTTAATAGTTTATGTACTTGAAGATTTTATAACATTTTTTTAATATCATTTCACACATTTGTAACGTGCGAGATAGTTTCGATTAATGTACAATTGGAGAAATGTAAATATTATAAAATTATAAATTTTTTCTTGCATTAAAAAGCTTAAAGACTATTAAAATGCCGCACAAAACATTAAAAACCGTAATACTTCGTTTCCCAGGAAAGTAGGAAAAAACATGCAAGATAGCAACAATTTTGGAAAAAGTATTTTTAATGAGTTCATCACAAATTCAGTGTCCTCTTAATAAATTTTTAACAGGGTCTTTGAAGATAACTTTACTAAAATACGCATAAATTATTTAATAATTAAGTAGAATCCTCGTCATAATAGACATTTTCTATATTCTTCGATTGTGTCAAACTTGCCTTAATTCTTACAAAAGTTTCCGAAACTGTCGCCAGGATATCCATATGTTTCAACCTGCGTTTCTGAAGTTATTCTAACATGATAACAACTAAAATCAATGAAGCGAAAGTAAAATAGATCTCTATGAACAATTAAAGTATTGTTATATGGATCGTTTCCTCTTCATTATCAACTGATGACCCGAATTTTACAGCAATAGTATGAATAGCAAAAGGTTTGGAATTGAACACCCTCATTCGAAAGACTATCTTTACAAAGTGATGTATTTACATACGTACCATATCAATCTGTATATTCATTGGGCACATAGTGTCAATATTCGCCAGTAGTATATTTTCAGCATGCATAAAACCTTTATTTTCAGTCGGCACTGGTTATTAATATTATATTTGAGTACCGCTAAACTTGTAAACTGAAATTTTTTTTAAGTTCAAATGGAATGAATATCAGTAAAATAAAATAAATAAGTTCTCTGTTCATTTGAATCATGGTGTTATAAATAGGGAATAGAACTTTAAATATGACTAGTTGGTACCCGTCAAAACATGACGGCTAGATAGTAAATAAATGAATTAATACAAAAATTATACTCAACACATCATTACCAAATGTTTAAAATAATAATAATGCGCAGAAACAAATTAATGTGTTCAAGCGGACTCGTGCTTAGTGAGTATCTACCTCCAGATTTAAAAATGTCAATGAGAATGCGCAGAAAGCATTTTTTAAACGCAAATTATCGCTAATTAAGCAGCGCGAAATAAACGATTTCCACGAGGTTTAATCTTATATTTCACGAACATAATTATCATAAAAAAATGGCAGAGAGATAAGACAGACTCCTCGGAATAAACGTGTTTATCATTAAAACATGTCACTGAGCATGCGCAGAAACAGTAATTTCCTAAAGACAGTCTTAAACATGCCACTGAGCATGCGCAGAAATCAATTTTTAATTGTAAATTATCGCTAATTAATAGAAACTGCGGTTACAAAAACCAAATTTCATAAATCTACAGATTAAAATCTACTGTTTAAGTCCAAAATGAAGTAAATTGATGCAATAGCTTTCCCTCACGGACTGCCGAAAAAGTCGGCTTAACAACTTAAATATATAGATAGGCAGACACATGGGGAAAGTTTGAATTTATTTGAAATAAGTTTTGATATTATTCAAGAGGTTAAATTAATGCCAACTGCGCTGATGACATACTGTGGATTTAAATTCCCCATTACCATTCATTTGATGAAAACAATATAGTTACCCAAAAAAGAAAAACATGTTTTCCCTTTTCATAGCTTCAGAAACTTAAGTTTTCATAAACGAATGGAATTTGCATCACTAGAAAATTTAATCCTATAAAAATTCAGTACATTAATAAACATTGTACATGTATTTCATCCGTAGTTACGCTCTGTACATCGATAGAGGATTTATAACGACGTCCCCAACTTAGCCGCAGAATATTAAAAACACAAATACCAATAGAATATCGTCTATTATCTGTGTCTCTCAATAAATGCAACAAACAGAGAAAAGTAATTACTATCAGTTCTCCTACGTGAGCAGCTACAAATCCCAAGTTAATGGGGTTTCAATAACATAGAACGTAGCGCTATTGCTATCATACTTCCAAAGTGAATTAACAAAGGAAAAAAAAATCCGTTCCTAAAAATAATGATCAATAGAACTCCATAGGGAATTGAAGTAGTGCGATGTTACTTATTTCACCGTAGTTCGTAATATTGAATTCTATCTTAAAAGGGAGGAAAAAGCAGTTGGACAATCTCTCTGGAGTACTAAGAGGGGTAGCTCTTCTTTAAAAAAAATCTAAGAATTAATGAATGTAAACAATATACTCCCCATCTATTCTGATCCTTTCATCATAACCCAATTAAAGCCTTGCTTTCTTTATTTAGTGCTAAATTCTTAATGAAACATTTCCGAACTTGCAGAAGAAAGTAATAAGATTCAGAGTTTTCTTAATGAGATGTGATATTTCTTTAATTACGTTGTCTTGTAAGTGCTTTTTTTTTCAGATTCGTGATACCGGAAAAGAAACACTTACTCATATGACGACGTCCATAAAAATAATGATTTTGTTAATATTTAATATGTATGTGATACCATTTTAAAATTAATGTTGGAGATTTTTTTTTTGTTCGCGTTAAATGGAGAATTCAATAACACAATTTACGAATCGTCAATGGAAAAATGGGTATGAAGCGCTAAAAGGATTTATTTTAGGTAATATAACACCACTTCAAGGAACTATTAAGTTCCTAAAAAGTTTTTGATGTCTATGATTTACAAAATTAAATCTACCACATGATTCACTTTTATAAAATATTTATAAGCAGCCAATTACCTAGCGTTTAACCATGCTCAAAAACTCCAACAGACTCAACAGGAACAAACCATTAATAAATACAAATTTAAAAAAAAAATTAATAAATAAGGCAAAAGATATTTCATATATTTTAATGTTTCTATCACATTTACCACAAATGCTTGATAAATCTATCTCTTTAATTATTTTCGTAAAGCTATGGTTTCTATCAACCGGGTAGATCACTTGTGTAGTGTTATATTTACACACTGAAAGATTTCCTCTGACTAGTAAATTTTGAACAATATATATATATATATATATATATATATATATATATATATATATATATGTGTGTGTGTGTGTGTGTGTGTGTGATAATATTACTAACTACCTATAGTCGCCCATTCTGTACTTCATCTCTGTCCTGGTAACCCGTCCTTCTTGTCTTTGCGTAAACGCTTCGCCTTCCCACATACTAACTTCCTCCGCCAATTCTGGCAACCTCTCTGACCTAATTCTATTTTGGCGCTCTTTGCGAGAGACGCTGGACTGGCTCGAAGCGACTTTCTTTCAATGAAAGTGCAGCGTTTAGCGCCTTACTTGAAAGTGATTTGTTTTAATGTCCTATAAATATAATGTCCTATAAATATAATGTTTTGGCTTTTCAGCCTTTTCTCTATAGTTTGGTCACAAACAAATCTCTTTTAATATATATATATATATATATATATATATATATATATATATATATATATATATATATATAAACAGTTCCCTGACTGACTGACTGACTGACATACAACGCACAGACCAAACCGCTGGACCTAAAGGGCTGAAATTTTGCATGGCGATTCTTCGTATAGTGTAGGGGTGCACTAAGAAAGATTTTTCAAAAATTCTTCTTAGATTTTTTAAAATTAAATTTTTAAGCTGTTTTAGTAACTTTTTAAAAGTTCGCATTTAAAATAATAATTTGAGGGTTATAAAATTTATTTCACGAGAAAGATCATAAAAAGTCCTTTAAAATGAAATATTTTTCGAATCTTTCTTTGATTTTATCTGATTTTTGGTGAATTTTAAACCATTAATTTTTAGAATTTAATTTATTAAATGCTGATCACATGTTTTCTTTTTCTGGCACTTTAAATAAATTTATCGTCACGTGCATAGCAACTAAATAGACAAAAAAAAATATTATTTTTTTTTGCTAATGCGGCGGACGATTGGACATTATCCAAAAAAAAATTAAAATTCTGTAAAATATAGTATGTTCCTTAAACTGTACTATATTAACTGTACTATATTCTTTAGTATGTCCTATTACATTTAATTTGAATATTTTTTCTACATTATTTTGTCAATAAAAATATCCCTTAGGATTTTTTTCTAAATATATTTTTTTTGTTTTTTGTTTTACATCAATTGTATACATTGATCGTCGTATTTATTATAAGTATATATACATATTTATTTTTTTGACATTAATTGCATGCATTGACAGTTGCATTTAATTTGAATGTACTCCGTAGCGAAGTGCGGGATTTCAGCTAGTATATATATATATATATATATATATATATATATATATATATATATAATTGTAATCCAACGACATAGATTTAAATATTCTAATTTACACTTTGGTTCAATATAGAAAAAATTCTACTTCTTTCTAGAAGAGAACTCATTCTGTAGAAAAAGTAAAATATTTAGTTCAGCAAAAAAAATTGTACGTTAAACTGTATCGGTTGAACGAAACATGGTAATTTTAAAGATACCAAGAAATGTGTCACGAAAAAATGAAATATGCGTAATACTTTACATTTTATCAATTATAAATTGCCTTCGACAAAAATGACTAAATTAACAAATTAATGAATCTGATCCTAAGAAGAGAATAAATTCTGTAACCCTGAGTCTCATATTTAACGGGCTTTTTCTGTAAATTTTCAGGGGACTTTACTAGAAGAACAACAGGGGAACTGAAGAATAAGAACTGAAAAATAATTTATTCAAAATATTTTTCAGTCTTAATTTCAGTGCGTTCTCTAAAGCGACGAACTTAAATACTACTTCTTGGGCCTGTACTGAAATCCCCCTTTGAAAACAAAAGATATTTTAGGCATGTGTTTATTTATGTAATTAGGTATTTATTTATGCACTGCTGGGAAAAAATATTTACAGGGATTTGTAAATTTTTCTGCAATACCTAAAGCCTTTGCAGGGGAACTAGTGACTTGATTTCTAGCAACGGGTAGGCGTCAGGATTAACATATATTCATTGTATAAAGACAAAAATAAGGAATTCAGAAAAAGGATACCGTGATTCTTAAAATCCTCGTGATAAATGATAAATGTAAATCGAGGCAATTTCGTTTATTCCTTTTAAATAGCTCGTTAAGTATCGAAAATATAATCCTAGGATGAACTTTATATGCTAGGTGATAGCCTGAATGAACCATCTACGAAAACTGATTTTTTTCCCTTGTAAAATAATGAGCAGTTTGATTCCGTGTGGATAGCAGCAATGAATCCACTTATACCACTTCAATTCGCAAAAGTCCCAGTCTGAAAAGAAGGGAAAAAAAAGGCATAAATATCTTGAATGCAGGGGTAACTGCTTTTCAAAAAAAAAATAAAAGATCTTAGAAAGTAATGAGTGCAATCCGTGCACCCTTCCCCATTATATTATTCTTTCTGATCGTGACCCAATTAAAGCATCATTTATTATTACTTTCATCTTTATTCTTTTGGATTGAGTTTCCAAAGCAATTATTTATAATTGAGAAACGAATGTAATAAGGTTCTGAGCTATTCGAATAAGATGTCATATTTTTTAATTATGATTATTTCAAATGGTTTTTTCGTATAACTACAATATGCATACAATTCGACCTTAGGTAAGGCGGATATGATAAAAAAAGATATAATTGTTTGTTTGATTTGTTAGATATTTTTCCAAGTAAGTGTGGAATTGTGGAACTTTAAAAAGATGGAGACCTTGAATTTTTCGGCAATATATTTTATCAATAACTAAATTATTTAGATTAGATTATAGTTTGCTACCCATTATAAATGATAATTCTTATATAGTAACCATTACAAATAGCCTCTATTTTGTCACTTTTAACTTAGTTTGAAACCTTATGTACCAGGAATCATCTTGGTAAATCTTCTTTTACGCTCTCGGTTTACCCATACATACACAAAAAAAGAAGTATATATAGGGGAAAGTGGGGTAAGATGATGAAATTAAGCTTCAAATATTTTTCCCGAATTCAAATGGTTTAAAAACCTGAAATTTACAGAAAGACTTCTTTCAACCTTTATGTTTTATAAAAAAAATTTAAACGATTTCATCTCCTCTTGTAAGATGGTAAAATATTCCCTTACCCCCAAGAAAGTAATTTTCGTCATCTTACCCATTAGGTGGGGCAAGATGACTAAGGGCGGTGGGTAAGATGACGAATCGATAACTTATAGAGAATATTATAGCTCACTTCTACCCAGACTTGGGTGTATATAATTTGAAGTGGCACTCTAAATGAATTTGATGCAAACACAGTTTATACATGAAACAATGTTTATTGAATTCGTTGCGCATATAGAATTTGCTTTTACAGCAATAAGCATACGTACCACTTGTACGGAATATATAAATACGGCTTCCAAGAACAACATATTTTTCAATACTCACGAACAGGAAATCAAACCAGCAGTGCTGCCACGTAAACTTCGGGCCCCCTAAGCACTAGCTCAGGATAGTACTGGAGCTGCATACCTCGTAGCTCCCTATCGCTTATCTATCAACTTTAACAACCTTCTTCAACCCTAACCACCTTTTTTTATTAATGACGCTGCATGGTATTTATACTAAGCGCGTATGCCGAGATTAGCATATCTCAAGCAATTTCTTTAATTCATTCACTCAAAAGTTCGATTCTCGTGAATCGAATCTTGTGTATACCTTACAAACTATATAAATCAAGATATAAAGGTTTATTATCAAAGATGCAGAGAAGCAATTTCACTTAGGTACTTAGTGAGAAAGACACAGATAACACTAAAAATACAATGACAGATTACCCATAATGAAGCAAAAACTTAAAGAATTAGATACAAAAATTAAGAAAAAACATAGGTAATAAAGTTCATATACAAAAATCGCATTTCCAGGGTCTGTCTTTCGCTTCATTATCATCCCAGCCGGAGCATGTGCCCAAGAGTTGCAGCTGAAGCACTGATACCATAATTCGTCTTTACCTTCCTCCCCGCAAATAATGCAGTGTTTTTCCAATAATGTTTCAGTATCATACTCGTCGTCCTCCACATATGAAACATCTTGTGATGACTCATCAGATGACCAGTAATCCCGTTGACACAATCTAGTTTTCCTTCTATTTTTAGGTGTTTCCGGTAAACGTTTAGCTTTATTTGACGCTAATGTTTCAGCTTTCCTTTTCAATCTTTCCTGTCGTTTCAGTTAAATCAATTGTTTTTATTTCTTCTTCTTTTGAAGAGCTTTTCTTTACAGGAGATCCAGAAATGTGGTAAGAAGACAGTTTCTTTCTTGGTTTCCTGGTTGTTTTCTTACTGGCCATCGGAAGTGGAGGAAGAGCTGAGGAAGTTGATGGTTGTGGAGATAGGGTTGATGAAATGGTAGGTTCAGGAGGAAAGGCCGAGGAAATGTGCTTCTTACAAATGGTAGGATAATCTAATTGGTTGTTTTCAACAAAATCAGTGGTGTATGAAGCGTGAAAATCTTCGTCTGTGAAAATATTGCTGTCTGGAGGCTCAATGCCAGTAGCTCTGAATCCGTTCTCAGTAATCTGGACAGTACTAATTCTAAGGTAGGCTTCTCGTGATCTTACCCCACAATACCATTTTCGATTTTAACTTGTTTATCAGTATCCAAGCTTATCGTAAATAGACTATAACATACATGATTTTTAACGTTACGAGTTGTATTTTGAGAGCGAAAAATGGAGGAGAAAAAATAACTTACCGTAGTCGGGTAATTCCTTGCGATATATATATATATATATATATATATATATATATATATATATATATATATATATATATATATATATATATATATATATATATATATTGTGATGGCGGCGGGCCCTCTGCTTAACCCCCGGTATATTATATATAAAATTTGGTGAAGTTTCTTTTCAGTTTTGACTGTTTACCAGAGGCGAGTCCAGGTAATCAGTCAAGAGGCGTGCCAGCTCTCTGGTAAACAGATGACAACCAGGACCGGATGTGCAAATGGTTTGCTGGACGTGTTTCCGGATGTATGCAGGGGAACCGGTTTTGGACTGGGGTTGGTCTGTGCAGGAGAGAGCCAGCGAGTGTGGTGACAAGACAGACAGAGAGAGACAGTGGTCCGGCGTGGATGTCGATTTTGTCTCGGACCAGCAGGGTACGTGTGCAGAGAAGCCACGTGGAGGCGACTGTGATTTGTTTGGCGGAGAGCCTTACAGAGGTGTATTAATTGATTTGGCTGGAGGCCATGCATGCACTGGAGGTGCAAAACTCATATGGAGTTAATGTAATTATGTAAATACGCTAAAGAATAAAGGTGCTTGTTTTACGTTCCTTAATCCAGCGTATTCTCAGTGATTTCTGAGGGAACCGGGTGGCTAGGAATTAGCCATAGTTCGGCGCGCTATCGAAATAGACTGGGCAGTGAAGACGAATTGCACCCAGTATATGATAATATATATATATATATATATATATATATATATATATATATATATATATATATATATATATATATATATATATATATATATATATATATATATATATATATATATGGCTTTATTTATTTATGCCCATTAACCATTGATTAAAATTCGAATTCGAGGTCCCTTCTCTGGTCACTGACATTACAATTTTTCAAAATCTCATTAGATATTAGAAATAAGAAATTATTTATATTATCAATAACCTCCCTTTGATTTTACAAAACAAAAATTACTGAGCGCTCGCTGATTCACCTAAATTATTGGCAATTGTAATAATCATTATTTTCAAGATCATACTTTCAAGAAATAAAAGTAATACCATTTATCACTCAATAATTTGCAAAAAAAAAGTTTCATAATCATTTGAAACATTTTTACAAAAGCCTGCAAGCATCTACAAAATTTTCGTTCTTAAAATTTGCATTTTTTCCTCGAGAAAACACATCTTAGTATAATCTACAGCAAATATAGAGCAATTCAAAATATTTTCTATTCATCGTACTCGTATTTTGAAAAAAATATTTATCTTCATAAGATCTTTATTTTGATAAATATTATTATGTCTATATCACATCACTTAAATTTCACGCATTGTTTCTATTGTTCTTTTATCCTCCCAAACCCAGCCATCTCATTTTCATTAATATTTATAGCTCCCTTTCAAAATGATCATTATTATGAGGCAGATGCATCCCAAAATAAAATTTAGTCTAAGCGGCACAAAAAAGACCCAACAAAAGTACAAAGGAAATTATTTCTTTCTTCTTGTGTCCATACGTTCCTGCGAAAATTGGACGTTGGAGTACAAAAAACAACAAGTATCATTTATCATAGTAAATGACTATTCTTATTTAGCTGCTTTATTTCTTTTGATTATCATATGTTCGCTGAATTTTTGTCTATTACTTCAAAAAGGAATTGTTCTCGAATATTTCTTTTGTGCTTATAACACCTATAATGAAAGAAAAGTTTTTTTTCCTTTATTATCCAAAATAATATAAGCAGCATCCTATTTTCTTATTGCGATATCAAAGAATTTCGGTAAATATTTATAAACTGATTTTAAAAACATCATGCAAATTGAAGCGCTACGGGATACTTATTTTGCTATTTGATTCAGTTTTCTTTCAGTGCTTTTTCATAAATTTCTGGGTGCAGTTTTATTTTTGCCAGAAGATTTAAATTTGTTTATTTACGGAAAAGTTCATACTTAATTATTTAGATGCAAGTATTTTTCAAAAAATCCAAAAAAAATGGCTTCATGTTACTTTGAGGAAGAACTCTTAATTAAGTTACATTTCGGTGCATGTAAAAAGAAACTTTAGTGACGTTACAGTCTGTTGTTTATATTATATCTCCTAAATGTGACGAAAATGCATATCCATAGTATTGTCATTTGTGATCAAAATATGATCAATCTCCTTCGCAAAACAGGGCTGAGCCACAGACGCTACAACATCCTTATGTATATATATATGAAACAGTTCCGTAACTGACTCACTGACTGACTCATTGACATACAACGCACAGACCCAACCACTGGATCTAAAGGGCTGAAATTTTGCATGGCGATTCTTCTTATGGTGTAGGGGTGCACTAAGAGAGATTTTTGAAAAAAATTTCTTAGATTTGTTTTAAATTAAATTTTTAAGTTGTTTTTGTAACTTGTATTTAAGTTTGCATTCAAAATAATAATTTGAGGGTGGGTTATACAATTTATATCACTAGAAAGATCATAAAAATCCCTTTAAAATGAAATATTTTTCGAATCTTTACCTCAATTTTCTGATTTTTGGTGAATTTTTAAAGATTAATTTTTAGAATTTAATTTATTAAATGCTGATCACGTGATTTCTTTTTATGGTACTTTAAATAAATTTATCGTCAGGTGCATAACAACTAAATAGACAAAAAATTTTTTTCTTTCTAATGCAGCAGACGATTGGATATATCCAAAAAATATCCCTTACGATGTTTTTCTATATATATATATATATATATATATATATATATATATATATATATATATATATATATATATATATATATATATATATATACATATATATATATATTCTCTTTACATCAATTGTATACATTGATCGTCGCATTTATTTAAATATATATTTTTTTTTTGGCATTGCATACATTGACTGTTGTATTTAATTTGAATGTACTCCGTAGCGAAGTGCGGGTTTCCAGCTAGTTTAAATATAAATCTACAAGAAGGGGTATTTAATGCTTTGCTTTATCGGTACATTGATACTCTGTCGTTATAATTTGACATCACCTGAAAGAACCTATTTCTCACAATCCTCGACTGTTGCAAACAGTCTGCAACCTGGCAGTTATGCTATGTGACGTCACATCACTGCAAATGTCCTAGTCCCAACTGACAAATCCAATGTAACCTTTCTGCGTTTGCAATTCTGACTTGTCTGATGCAATCCACACTTCAATCTCACCCCAAAATGCCCTGAGAAAACCTTTTCCAAATGTAACAGCTTTGACTATATTTATCCTTGGTATTGCATTTGTCAAATGGGCAAATGCAAACAAGTGATTGGGCGAAAGCATATCTCGCGGACATTCGGTTATTAGTAGTGAGTTCGGACGCGTTGTTTGGGATATAATCGTACACGAGCCCGATGTATTTCGACTCTCAGTGAGCTTGATTCAACACGGGTCTGTGGATCTTTTTTTTTCATTTCAAGTATGTTAAAATTTTTAAAAAATGTCA
The DNA here is from genome assembly GCA_907164885.2 of Dolomedes plantarius. NCBI lineage: Eukaryota > Metazoa > Arthropoda > Arachnida > Araneae > Dolomedidae > Dolomedes > Dolomedes plantarius. The sequence continues at coordinate 159,981,780 of OU015495.1, read as the reverse complement.
ATAATAACTAAAATCTCTTGTAATAAAACATTATTTTTCCCTTACATCTACGTATACAGACAAATTTTTAAATTAATCTACGTTTTAATGTATCTTGTTTTACTCCATTGTTATTGGACCTGAACACTTGCTAGACTCAATATCTCTCAGGTTTACCACCCACAATTTTCATGGTTTTTTAACGTGAGAGAGTAACAGCAGAATCAGGGCTCCATAATGGCAGAAAAAAGACATGTCTTTACCACATACAAACCCAGGCCCGCAAGGTGCAAATTTGCACAGTTCATTACCAAATAGGAACGACACATACCGGATTTAAGCCTAGTGTAAAATTACACAGTTATGTATAAAACCATGAATATTTATACCACACAGAGTTTTAAACACTTCAGTGTTTTACAAAATTTAATAATGTTTAAATGGCATATGGCGGTAGAAAAAAATATATAAATATTGAAAATAGCCGAAGTAAATATTGAGGGCAAAGTTATGTAAAATTCTAGCTAATAAAACTTAAGGTGACAATGGACCATCAAAAACTTTTTTTTTTTATTTATTAACCAATTGCTATGAAATTTTGTATACTTATACAGTGTTGTTTAGAGATGGAAATTGTAGATAAAAAAATCATAATGTAATTAATTAAGATATTAATTGAAATCCGTTTATTAATTACTCTATTTAAAAATGCTCCATGCGCATCAATTTCTGTCTCAGGTATATAATTTTTTCTCTTAAGCTAGCTTTATATAGTTATAATAAAAGTTAGTAGCAATATTTGATTTACAGTCATACATATAAAAACTAGAAAAGAAATCGATAAAAATTAGTCATTTTACGCAAATTTTTATCAAAAAAAGTTTTTTATTGTAAAAATTTTAAGTTGTTTAAAAAAGTATTATGAATTGATTACTAAGCTTTATTCTAACATATATAAATAATCATTTTATGAATATTTATGAAAATTCAAAAAAAATTATGAAGCATGGAACATTTTGAACTTCCCGAAACGACATGAAAACTTGTTTTGAGCAAATGGCATTAAAATTTTTAATTTGACTAACATTTCCATTGTTTACGTTTGAAAAAAATACTTATAACTTGGTTAATAATGATCGGATAACATACTTTTTTTAAAAGTTAAAGCTGATGAGTTGCAGAATTATTTTCTAAAAGAAAAAAAAGTCGTGTTGGGGACATATTTATGTTCATCTGAAGGTCCATTGACTCGTTAAAACCCATGCTTTTATCTGTATTCCCAATATTTCAATAATTCTAGAAATGTTATTATATTCATAACTGAAAATAACATCATACCCAAAAATTGATTTGAAATGGCCCAATTTAATGCAAATGGAATTTTTTTTGCAAATGTAAAATCATTTTTATGAGATAATATTTGTATAATATACATAATTTCCAATTACTAAACTATTTAATACCGAATATACGTAGAAAACTACAAATACCAGTCACCATAAATATAAGCGACTATTTTTTTCATCAACAGACATATTATATGCTATCCTCTTCTTGAAGCTAAAAATAAATTTTAAAAGCAGGTAATTTTAAATGCATTTTATACTTTACTGTATTTAAGGACAAGACAAAATCTCTGGAAACATTGTTTTTCATCTTTCGTTTGAAAACATTGTTAAAGCACAAAGCGACTGATGTATTCCTGACGTTAGAAAATTATTTTTGTTCGTGTAATTCCGAACGAGTCGCTGATAAAACAAAACCGAAATTGCTCGTTAATGTGGCTCATTTATTGCTCCGCACGATAAATAAAATGATGCGCCCATAAAACCTCTCTTGTATCAAGCCGCCATTCAATAAGAAACCACGAACATCAAACAGCATTTAATTCTTGCCATCTATTATGCCTCTAGTGAGGGAGTTACGAGCGGCACTATAAAATGATTATATTAGAGACAAAGTACCGAAGAAGATATGTTATATAATGATATTACCGGATCGAAAAATAATACAATAATTTGATAGAAATAAGCTTTCACAACCTAAAAATGGTTAAACTGCTTCACTCAATGGTCGTAAAATACTATCCATAAATTTATTTCTATTTAATACACATGCATAAAATTTCTCTAGACATTGTAAATGCGTTATTTTATTCTTTTTAAATTTATCAACAATGCGTATAATTCATGTATTTTAAAAAATAAACAAATAAATAAATAAGTATATATATATATATATATATATATATATATATATATATATATATTAAATATACTATATATATATATATATATATATATATATATATATATATATTAAATATTATGCCCTCCATTCTAGCATTTAAACTCCTTTCCTTAAGTCCAATCCCCATTCAATATTAATTTATCGCTTTAAAACCCTTAGGTACATAACTTCCCATGAATCGCATGCCTTTGCATTTCTACACGTGTATATGTCTGGATTCAGGAGTGGGTTAGAATCGCGAACCATAAAATCTGCTGACCCTACAAATAATAGTCACGTGTTTACCTCGCCCTCGCGTTTAATGTTGAAAGATGATATTATTCGGAGCCGTTCTTCTGAAACGGACGGATGTACTTTTGTCGCTCTAATAAACGATTCGAACAGACTGCTTCCAAATTTAATTACAGGACTGGAGTCTAGCTCCAGTCATGTAAATATGAGCTAGTTTTATCTTTCAGATTATAATTATATATATAATATATATATATATATATATATATATATATATATATATATATATATATATATATATATATATATATATATATATATACATGAGTGTGTGCTGTTTATGTATCTTCGTTACAATTCATGACTTTTCATGAAAACTTGCTTCTATAATGCCAACATAATTAAACAAACATATATTTTGAAAACTAGTATGTGTAGTTTCAATTATCTTGTAGGGGCAAATAGATATTATTAAATTTTAAATTTGTATAATTAAGAAAATCTATACATATACTCGTGTATATAAATGAAAAATTAATTGTTAAACTATTTTGTTATTCACATAAATATGTAATCATATTGATCGCATACACATCAGATATTGAACGTTCTCGTTTATCATATGAGGCGAGGAATTTAAAATATTCCATGAAATATTTCCAAGGCACCGTTCATTCCTGAATCGTTTGAAATCTATATCGAAAAATATTGGTTAATGCTGTGCATTCTTCCCTAATCTATAGTTGATAGATATATTTTTATCCTGTGTACAACATTAATTATTCAAATGCGGAAAAGTTCAATTAAGAAACCTCATCGATCTAAACAAATTCAAGGAATGTCATTTAAAGGTAAATGGAAAGCCTGCGAAGATTAAAGGTAATTAAAAATACGTTTGAATTAATGAATGAATATTAAAACTTACAAATCTTTTTGACTGAACATTAAGAATTCGGGTCTAAGTCAATGATATTTCGAGGCACATATCCGTCTGTGATTATTTTCCAAATTATTGAAGATTTCAATAATTGATAAACAGAGCGTAAATGAGTAAAAAGTATTTTATTAATTATTTATTCATTTGGCCTCCAATCAAATATATTTAATTTATTTTGCTCTTTTGATTGAAATGTATCTGAAATGCAAAATAATAAATGAATAATGTGCAAATGCTATACAACTCCGAAACAAAGGTAGTAAGACAATCATATGATGCTTAATATCATACTGATATTGAAATTTCTTTATTTAGATATATTTATCGTGCTAGAAACTAACGAATAAACAATGGGATAAATAATTAGAATAACAGTATTACACCATACTTATATTTCAGAACAATTGCCAAAAGCAATTAATTAATAAATAATTATTTAATAATTATTGACAATGATTAAATACTTATTAATTAATTAATTGCAAACATTTTATTAAATAAATAATTAATAAAATAATTATTCAAAAAATAGTTATTTTAGTAATTATTTATTGATTTAGCATCCAATCAAATATATATAATTTATTTTGCACTTTTGATCGAAATGTATCTGAAATGCAAAAAAAAAAAAAAAATGTGCAAATGCTATACAACTTCAAAACAAAGGTAGTGAGACAATCATATGATTCTTAATATCATACCCATATTGAAATTTCTTTATATATATATATATATATATATATATATATATATATATATATATATATATCGTGCTATAAACTAACGAATAAAAAATGGAATAACTAATTAGAATAACAGCATTACACCGTACTTATATTTCAGAACAATTGCCAAAAGCAATTAATTAATAAATAATTATTTCATAATTATTGACAATTATTAAATAAATATTTATTAATTGATTACAAGAATTTTAATAAATAAATAATTAATAAAATAATTATTCAATAAATAATTATTTTATTAATTATTTATTGATTTAGCCTCCAATCAAATATATTTAATTTTTTTGCACTTTTGATCGATATGTATCTGATATGCAAAAAAATAAAGAAAGAATGTGCAAATGCTATACAACTTCAAAACAAAGGCAATAAGACAATCATATGATGCTTAATATCATACTCATATTGAAATTTCTTTCTTTATTTATTTATATATATATATATATATATATCGTGCTATAAACTAACGAATAAACATTGGGATAACTAATTAAAATAACAGTATTACACCATACTTATATTTCAAAACAACTGCCAAAAGCAATTAATTAATAAATAATTATTTAATAATTATTAATAGTTACTAAATAATTATTTATTGATTTAGCCTCCAATCAAATATATTTCATTTATTTTGCACTTTTGATAGAAATGTATCTGAAATGCAAAAAAATAAATAAATAATGCGCAAATGCTATACAACTTCAAAATAAAGGTAGTAAGACAAAAATATGATGTTTAATATCATACTCACATTGAAATATCATTATTCATATATATTCACCGTGGTATAAACTAACAAATAAATAAATCGCATACTTAATTAAAATAACAGTAGTACACCATACTTATATTTCAGACCAATTGCAAAAATCTCTTGTAGTATTGTTTTTGTGAATTATTTTTTCCTTGATTTTTTTCGTCAAAATCATATAATCAATGATATCTTTCATTATATGTTTTTATATCATAAATATAATTATAATTAAGATTCCGATAATGTAATTATAATTAGAAGGTTTTCTTTTCCAAATATCTCTCAAGAATGTTAATAATCCATGCAAAATGGGACAAAAACTCACAGCTTTTTAATATGCCATTTCATAAAACTACGCATTAAGTTATGCAAAAAGAAAATTTACGTTCAATAATTTATTTATCTTAAGTGTATGAAGATTAATTATATTTTATTAAATATACCAAATACTGCATTTATCTTATTCGATTATTTATCGAGGATTTATGAGGAATTTATGATATCTTTTATCACTAAAAGTTTCATTATCTATATATTTATCTATATGTAGTCATTACATAGATAAGGTATCATTTAAAAAAAAAGTACACATGAAAAACTGTAAAACCTTCTGGCACCATTTTTTGTGGTCTTATATTGCGTCTTTTTATACGTGCTACTGATGTGTGGGTGTCTCTTTATAAGTCCAAGCAAAATCTGTGAATCTACACTACTGCACTGAAATTGTTGGCGCATTTTGGATGATTCAAAGGCCCCCATAGCCAATTGCAAACATTTCCTTAACAAAAATAAGTAACGAAAAGTGTTATTACTATTTGAATTCGATCCCCCTTTGAGGCTTATCTCCACTAAAACAGAAGTTTAAAGAAATCTGAAGTCTTTCCCAAATACTTTAGAATCAAAGCTCTAGTCAGTCCTGGGAGCAGGCTCTACCCATTTTTTCTCTAATTTTGAGTTTGTATGATAAACATTTTTGAATGCTTCCCAATACGTTTAAGGGTTGGAAGATCATGGGATTGTTTCATTGTTCATTAGATATCGTTCCTTTTTTTAGAAAATAGCATAAATAGATATACTGTACCTTTAGAGGCAAGTTAACCATGGAAATTACCCATAAAAAAGTAGAACTTTCGTAAAATAGAAGTGGCATTGTCTTTATCTGTAGGATCGCATTTTTTAAAATTTTCTTCGATTGAGCTGTAATCCCTTAAAGAGACAGAAGAGTACTGATCAAATAACTTAATAGCAGAAAAGATAATGTTAGATATCAGCGCATTGGAACGTACAATAATAGTGCTTGTCCAACTCGATGTATCCAAACAGCTTTGAATAGTCACTTAAGAAGAAACAAGGATTGATTACTAATAGAAACTAATAGAAAAGGAAATAAAAAAAGAGAATCAAAAGGTTAATATAATAAATATGTACAAAGATTTTCCAAAAATAAAATACTTTCACTCGCAAGAAATGCCTGATGACATTTAAAAAATCTACCGACGTAATATTTCTGCCTATTTATTTCAGTTAAAATTTTCACATTTAATAAATGAATCTTTTTTGAGCCATATACAGAGGCTGTTCGCACATTTTTTAGACGATTTTGGTAAGCGGTAATAAAAAATCTTTTGCTGCAAAAGAAATAATTGCAATTGTACTATGTTTTTAAAAGTCCAAATTATCGTCTACGGCTTGAAAGTTTTGTTTTCATTCAAAATGGCGTTTTTAACAAAGCAGTGGTTCGAAGGCTACATTTATGCTCTTTCCGAAGAGAAATATGCATACTCCGTTATCCAAAAATGATCTGAGAGTCATGGTTTTGTGATATCTAAAGCGTCGATAGGTAATATCGTCAACAAGAAAGGAAAAAAACGTCAAATTGGAGCCTCAAGTGGGACAAAAATTCCAAACAAGTATCCAAGGAAAAAACGGACATCTTCGACTATTGCAAAGGTACGTTGTTTAATGTTAAAAGAAAATCCCCCTAGTCAAAGGACAGTTGCAAAATCATTAAAATGCTCGGTGTACACTGTAAACAAAATGATAAACATTAATTTAAATCTTAAGAAAGCGAAAAAACGCAATGTGCATCGTCTTCTTCCAAATCATATCGCTGAACGCAGGACACGCTGTAGAATTCTATATGAGAAACACTTATCCATAGAAAAATGGAAAACAATTGTCACAATATATGAATCATGGGTGTATTTAAATGATTGCAACAAAAAAAAGAGCCATTTATTATCATAAAAGGAGAGAAAAAAATTTAAGTACATGGTTCAAAGAATCATAAGAAAGTTTTTCTAAGGGATTCATGATTGTTGCTGGTTTTTCTTATAATGGCAAGTTAAAAATAAAGAGAGTGGAAAAATATGTCAAGATTAACTCCAAATACTATCAGGAACATATTTTATGGCCAATTTTTCTGAATCAAATACCATCGCTTTACCCACAGTGCCATCAATCTGTGAGACACCATCAGGACAAAGCTAGCAGTCACACATCAAAATCCACTGTAAATTTCCTAAAAGAAATGGAACAAAAAACTGGTATCAAGGCCATACCCTTCACTGATATCCCTACTAAATCTCCCGATGTATCACCTATGGATTTTTGTGCTTTCGGACTTTTAAAATCTGCATTATCCAAACGTCGTCCCAAAACCCTTACAGGACTCTGGAAAGCTGTTCAGGAGGAACGGGATACAATACCTCTTCTGACACTTCAAAAGGCATTATTATCCTGGAAATTGCGGTGTCGAAAGATAGTTGAGAATAAGGGATGTCAAATAGAACATTTAAAACACAAGAATTTTATGTAATTTAGTTTTGTGAATACAATATACATCGTCTAAAAAATGTCTGAACAGCCTCTGTAATACGAACATGAATGTTTCACTCTGAAGGAAGAGCACTTTGGCGAGCTGCAAAGAAAGACTGTGTTTACTAAAACGGAGAAAAGATGCTTACTCCAGAACTTGGTTTCGCTATCAGAGAAATCTAATAGCTGTAATTTATTTACATTAAGTTAAAAATTTCATTTATGTAAATGCCCGTAAAAGCTATTTTTGGAAATATCCAGCTTGGTATTTTTGCTGCAATTATTACAATCGAGATTTTACTAAGTACAACCGAGTCCTGCTACAAACGAAAATAAACACACTTAAAACGGTACTATAGAAAAATATATTCCGTATTGAAGGATAAATTTTTCACATATATAAAGAGGTTCATTAAACTACAGAGCGAATTTTTGTGCGGGCCATCGATAGACACATTTAGAACAAAAAAGTTCCTTTCCTATTCTGAAACAACCATGTATTTTCATAAACATAAAACAAAGATATTTATTGCATAACACAAGATCTGTTTGATGTTCATAAATAGACCATTCTCTCATCAATAAAGAAATCTGCATTGAGACAGAACTGCAAGTATTTCACATCTTTAAAAGTAAATATGTTCATTATCAGTATGTGACCATAACGTACAGAGATATTTTTTGATGAAAGATATAAATATTTAAAACTGTTCTGTGATTTAGTTCTGCATCCTGGAATTTAGTCAGGAATGAATTGCAGAAATCTGAAACTAGCCTAATGATAATATATGATTAGATATTAAATAATATGCTTGTTTTCCTTAGTATAAGAGTCAGAGCATAAACTGTTCGAGGAAAATTGAACTAACGGGAAGCTGAAGGCTTGTAATTTTTTTTTCGTTACCCAGTATTAAACTTCAAAACATTCTCAGTCGCAACCACAAGTGTTTACGCTCTGTGATACACATTTGTCGCTCATAATCATAAATACTAGAGGTTAATACTGCATATAACAATGTTAAAATGCATTATAAATTGATGCGAATAATTTAAAAATATATAATGTTGTGCATCATTGTTGATCCCAGCACTGCGTATAAAAAGATACTAAGCAACCTGAGTGGAAGGTATATAATTTATATATATAAAACAGTTCCATAACTGACTGACAGACTGACAGACAACGCACAGACCAAACCGCTGGACCGAAAGGGCTGAAATTTTGCATGGAGATTTTGCTTATTGTGTAGGGGTGCACTAAGAAAGATTTTTGAAAAATTCTTCTTAGATTTTTTAAAATTAAATTTTTAAGCTATTTTAGTAACTTGTTTTAAGTTTGCATTTAAAATAATAATCTGAGGGTTATAAAATTTATATCATGAGAAATATCATAAAAATTCCTTTAAAATGAAATCTTTTTCGAATCTTTACCTCCATTGTCTGATTTTTGGTGATATATTGAAATATTGAAATATTGGTGATATGTTGAAATATTGAAATACAGTAAAAGATAAAATTTGACCACTAGACTAATTGAGATGGAAGTTTTTTAAGAATTTAATTCAAAATAGTATGTTTTGTGGATATTAAACTTACAAATTAATTGCCTACATTGACCGTTGTATTTAATTTGAATATATTCTTCTAGATTGTTTTGTCTGTAAAAATATCCGTTACGATTTTTTTATATAATTATATTTCTTTGGCATTGATTGCATACATTGTCCATTGTATTTAATTTGAATGTACTCAGTAGCGAAGCACGGGTATTCTAGCTAATCTATATACATAAAACAGTTCCGTAACTGACTCACTGACATACAACGCACAGACCAAACCGCTGGACCTAAAGGGCTGACATTTAGCATGGCGATTCTTCTTATGGTGTAGGGGTGCACTAAGAAAGATTTTTGAGAAATTCTTCTTAGATTTTTTAAAATTAAATTTTTAAGCTGTTTTTGTAACTTTTTTTTAAGTTTGCATTTAAAATAATAATTTGACGGTTAAAAAATTTATATCACGAGAAAAACCATAAAAATTCCTTTAAAATGAAATCTTTTTCGAACCTTTACCTCGATTTTCTGATTTTTGGTGAATTTTTAAAGATTCATTTTCAGAATTTAATTTATTAAATGCTGATCACGTGATTTCATTTTCTGGTATGTTAAATAAATTTATCGTCACGTGCATAACAACTAAATAGAAAAAAAATATTTTTTTTTCTTTCTAATGCAGCAGATTATTGGATATTATCCAAAAAAAAATAAATATCCCTTACGATTTTTTTATAAATATATATATTTTTTACATCAATTTTATACATTGATCGTCGTATTTATTATAAATATATATATTTATTTTTTGGGCATTAATTGCATACATTGACTGTTGTATTTAATTTGAATGTTCTCCGTAGCGAAGTGCGGGTTTTCAGCTAGTCTATATATATAAAACAGTTCCGTAATTGACTCATTTATTCATTCATTCACTGACTGACTGACATACATCGCACAGACCAAACCTCTGGACCTAAAGAGCTGAAATTTTGCATGGCGATTCTTCTAATAGTGTAGAGGTGCACTAAGAAAGATTTTTCAAAAATTCTTCTTAGATTTCTTTAAATTAAATTTTTAAGTTGTTTTTGTAACTTGTATTTAAGTTTTTTTACGTTTGCATTTAAAAAAATTCATTGAGGGTTATAAAATTTATATCACGAGAAAGACCATAAAAATTCCTTCAAAATGAAATTTTTTTCGAATTTTTACCTCCATTTCATGATTTTTGGTGAATTTTTAAAGATTAATTTTTAGAATTTAATTTATTAAATGCTGATCACGTGATTTCTTTTTCTGGTACTTTCAATAAATTTATCGTCACGTGCGTAACAACTGAATAGACGAAAAATATATTTTTTCACTTTCTAATGCAGCAGACGATTGGATATTATCCAAAAAAAATGCATATCCCTTACGATTTTTTTATAAATATATATATATATATATATATATATATATATATATATATATATATATATATATATATAGATAGATAGATAGATACATATATATTTTACATCAATTGTATACATTGATCATCGCATTTATTATAAATATATATATTTATTTTTTGGCATAAATTGCATACGTTGACCGTTGTATTTAATTTGAATGTACTCCGTAGCGAAGCGCGGGTTTTCAGCTAGTAATAATAAAAATAAACTTCCCAGTCTCATATAGTTTTTTTTTTTTAAGTAAAGAAAAATCCATCTTCAGAGAATGGACAAAGGCATGATATCCTGACTCAACCCATGCATTTTGTCCGGTATCCGAGAGCAGCGTCCGTATCAATTACAGTCGGGCTGAATCCCGCGGGGAACAAAACAGAGGGACTGTAATCAAAATTTATAGCTCGGAGTGTGTCGTGCACCTTGACTCATGCATTCTCCCTCCTAAGATGAAGTCATGCATAAAGTATGGTGAAAAAGGTCACGTTCGCGCAAGAGATCTCACTCCCGAGGAATTTTTGCAGCGTATTTTAACATGCTTGAAAATTTGAAAAAATAGAGATGTAGTAAAGATGATGTCTTGTTAATTGCTAAAATATGTAAAGTGTGATTCAATATACAGTATGACAAAGTGTAGATGGTACAATTAGTCTGATGTGTCCGTTCACCACTGTTAAGTGTATTTTTTAAAGTACGCATTTTTTATAAGCATGGTAGAAAAACACGTAAATAGTTTGAAACATATTTTCAAGTTGCACAATCAGGGGTATTATATAAATTGCAGCAATAATGGAGAATGTTTTATAAAAACATAGCATAAATCAGGCAGCATTGAACTTATTTAAAATTCTTTCATCTTCAAAACTCTGCTTTTATGAATGGAGAGGATAAAATAATTGCTACTAAAACTTGAATTATGTATGCAAACCCTCCTTATAATAAAGTGCAATGGGAATGTCTCTTTTTCAAGAGTACTAGAGTTATCAATAAATGAAATATCCCAGCTTTTCGTTTTCTGTTAATGTGGGCACTGATGAAATGAATATATTTTCATCGAATTCAGGATATATATATATATATATATATATATATATATATATATATATATATATATACATACATTATTTATATTTTGAATTATTTTACATTATTTATATTTATATATGAATGTTTTATAAAAACATAGCATAAATCAGGCAGCATTGAACTTATTTAAAATTCCTTCATCGTCAAAACGCTGCTTTTTATGAATGGGGAGGATAAAATAATTGCTACTAAAACTTGAATTATGTATGCAAACCCTCCTTAATAAAGTGCAAAGGGAATGTCTCTTTTTCAAGAGTACTAGAGTTATCAATAAATGAAATATCCCAGCTTTTCGTTTTCTGTTAATGTGGGCACTGATGAAACGAATATATTTTCATCGAATTCAGGATATATATATATATATATATATATATATATATATATATATATATATATATATATATATATATGAGATGAATGGTCATCACTTGCAATAAGCATCGTGGCCGAAAACAATATGATTCGAATACATACAATGGCTACCAAAAGTGTTCGTACACTTACGATTTTCAATGAAATAGGGGTCTATCCATTGTTAAAATTAATATTTGAGAATGGGTATTTAATAATAAGATCTATAATCTATTCTTAACAAAACTACATGAAATATTTTGAAAACATTGTAAAACTTTATTTTTAAGAAACCAATAATCCAAAAGTAACAAAAACTTTATCTCACAAAAATCATCGTACACTTGTAAAAAATCTCTACATATTAATAAATATTCTAATTTTTCGTTAAATTAATATTTAGTAGGATATCCTTTAGCATCCACAACAGCTTTTAAACGTCTGGGAATAGATTGCTTTAGTTCTTTTGTAATTTTTCTATCAATGTTCGAATGAACATTGTTCATCCATTCTTCCATCATAATTGTTTATAGTTCGCTTTTCGTGTGAATGTCGTGTTTTCGTACTCGAACCTCCAGTTCTCTCCAAATATATTCTATTCTGTTTAAATCTGGCGATTGAGGTGGTGTTTTCAAAACTTGTGGACAATTATAGAGACACCAGATGCGAACGTTGAGAGCCATGTGCTTAAGATCGTTATCTTGATTAAAAACAAAGTTGTTTCCAATACCCAAATTTTTAGCTGATAATTTTAAATTCTCTCTTAAAATATTTATAAAATCAGCATGATTCATTATGCCATCAATAAATACTAAATTTCCTAGTCCTGATGCTGACATGCACCCTCACGCAAGGATACCTCCACCGGCATGCTTAACTGTTCCTACTATGTTCTTAGGATTAAGTTCCTCATTTTTTTCTCCATACAATTATACGCCCATCAACACAAAAATGTTCATCGGTAAATAAGACATTATTCCAATAGGTTTGGGGCTTATTTATCATTGATAGTGCGAAGGGAAGCCTAAACTTATATGTAGGCTTCCCTTCTGATTTTCTCACTCACAAAAAATTTTCTATAGGCAGAACGCCCATGTAATCCAGCTGTTCTGAGAAATCGTCAAAAAATTTCAGGTGAAATTGAAGTTGAAAATGTTTCATTAAATTCTGAAGAAACTTTTACAGAACTCAAACGTGGATTTTTCACAAATTTTCTAATTATAAATCTCTAATCACGTTTTGTTAACTTTGCCGGACGGCCTTTTCTTACCTTGTTTTCGATCCAATTTTCTTCTTTATAGCGCTTTTTCACATACTGCACAGTAGAATGGGATAAATTAAGTAATTTAGCAATATTATGAAATGATTTACCACTACTATGATGAAAAATAATCAATTTTCGAAAGCTGTTTGTTGTTTCTTTACGACTACTAGCCATTTTTAAATAATAAATAGAATATTACGGAGTAGGCAAGCAGAAATTAAAGTCAAACGATATTTTAAATGCCACCGCAATTCAAAAATAAAAATAAAGCGCCAGGCGATAATTTTAGTTATGAATTTATCCGAAAATATTTCAGTGTACGATGACTTTTGTGAGATAAAGTTTTTGTTACTTTTTGATTACTGGTTTCTTAACAATATAGTTTTGCTATGTTTTCAAAATATTTCATGTAGTTTTGTTAAGAATAGATTATAGATCTTATTAATAAATACCCATTCTGAAATATTCATTTTAATTAATGGATAGATTCCTATTTCATTGAAATTCGTAAGTGTACGAACACTTTTTGAAGTCACTGTATATCTGTATTCCAGCATTAACATGACCATACAGCGCGTGTCCAGCTTTAATCTGGTGAGCGTAGAAGTAGCTGTCAACGGATTGCCAGAAATTGGCGAGTTAGGTTAGTATTGGCAAAGGACGAAAAGGTTGCCATAGAGTGAAAAAATCCTGATTACAGGCGATTAGAGGAAGTTAAAATTTATTAATTACACACACACACACACACACACACACACACACACACACATATATATATATATATATATATATATATATATAACATTAAAAAACCCCATACCATTTTAAAATCTAACATTATTCTAAATTCCCTTGGGCGTACGAGCTAAATTTCGCTTTTGATTCTAAGTTCTAATAACCTCGAGAGAAAATATTAAATGGCTTCCTTTTTCAAACCCTCGTGGCGTCACCCAAGATTTCATATAGGCTCTGCGCAGATTACATAAAACCACATGTGACTTATCGACAACAGCAAATCCCTAATCGCTATCATGATCACATGACAAAGTTTATATAAGCCGCCTGAACAACAAACCTGTGCGGATAATGTAACTGCCTTGGGAAGACGTACTCTCCTCTTAATAAAGTTTTGTGATGCAGTAACTTGCAGAGTTGTCTATTCTTCAAGCCACGACTACACCATCAGCCCCTCTGATGTGCTGGACGCCCATTCTCTCCTTGGGTTGTCCAGTGATATATATATATATATATATATATATATATATATATATATTGATATATTGATATATATATATATATATATATATATATATATATATATATATATATCCTACGGTGTAATTGTGATTCTAAGTTTACTTAAATTTGAGGCAGTCAAGTTGTAAACGTGGTCGCTACATACTACATGTTTCCAAAGAAACTAGCATATTTAGTCTCAAAATTTCAATAACCAGCTACGCCACCATTGGATATTATTGCCATTTTTTTAGAGGGCATCATCCAAAATTGCATCAACTACTGAGTTTCTGTTAACAGAAACAGCCTGAAATACTGCGTAGTTCTCAAACTTCTTAAACAAACGTCGCATGTTAATAATGATATTACATAATTATTCGAACTTAATTTATGTTAAAAGGAAACTTTTAATTTATGAGTAGCTTTATTTATAAATTTAGCAATTGCTCTTCTCATTTAGGTTACGCAGGAAGTGAAACATTCCTGATTACTAATCCGAAATCATTTATATTAACTGTTATTTAAGTTTGGAACGTTTTACGGGAACGCTGATAACATTTAAAACTTGGTAATTAATTTCCTCGATTCCCAGACATAAACAGAACGCTTGTCGGAACAGCTTTTCCTTTAAATAATTTCCGCTTTCGAAAAATCGATAATTTATAAGAATGTTTTGTTCGTACCGTTCCGACGATGGA
Organism: Dolomedes plantarius; assembly: GCA_907164885.2. Lineage (NCBI taxonomy): Eukaryota > Metazoa > Arthropoda > Arachnida > Araneae > Dolomedidae > Dolomedes > Dolomedes plantarius. The sequence continues at coordinate 159,966,424 of OU015495.1, read as the reverse complement.
ATCTGAATGCTGAGTATTCATTACAGCGAAGATATAAGCTACTTTATTTAACTAGAAACATTTGAATATGCTTTCGCGTCTAAAACGTATGAAGCAATTCTTATGAATGGGAAACATTGCATTTTAATAAGGATGCACTTGGACGTGCTTGGTATTTCCTTTAATGAGAGAATTTAAAGTTATTTTGCAAAAATTATAATTAAGGTTCAGGTGATTAGGAGTGAATGTCTGAGAAACTACCCCCAATATATATATATATATAACACCGGTTCATATGAGCAACTAGAAATCTGTTGTACGCACTATTTGCGGAAAACGTGTGGAAGTCCATTGGGGTATAATTCAGATTATTGCATTGAAATGTATAGTTTTCTCACATGCTTTATTGTTACAAACCTTACTCTATGCTACCTAACTGAACAACCCAATGATAAATTTTAGATTCGAAATTACCAATAAAATGCCTGCGCTAGAGTAAATGCACTAATTGATATACACATATAACATATACCATGCACTTAGACATGTTTGGAACTTCCTTTCATAAAGGAATTTTCCATTTCATAAAGATATTTTGCAAAAATCATAATTAAATTTCACATCATTGTGAGTGAATGTTCTTAGAAAATTCTTCCTCCCCCCCGATAAAATATTATATTTATATGATTAACTAGATATCAATTTTACTCTCTCTTGGCAGAATACCTAAAGTTCATGGTGTTATAATTCAGATTATTGCATATATATATATATATATATATATAATTTTTTCAAGATGCTTTATTATCATCTACGGAATTATAAATAATGTATTATAGACAAAACTTACTCTTTGTCACCTAACTAAAACTGTAATCCAGTGCTAAACATAGGATGTTAAATTATCAATAAAATGTCTGCGATAGAAAAAATGCACAAATTAAAATACACATATAACATATACCATGTGCATGGATGTGTTTAGAATTTCCCTTCAGAAGGAAATTTTCCCTTTCATAAATATATTTTGCGAAAATCATAATTAAATTTCACATCATTCGGAGTGATGTTCTTAGAAACTGCTCCCCTCCCCGAAAAAAAAAAAAAGATTTATATGAGTAACTAGAAATCTATTTTACTCTCTCTTTGCAGAATACCTAAAGTTCATGGTGTTATAATTCAGATTATTGCATTGATATATATATATATATATATATATATATATATATATATTATTTTTTCAAGATGCTTTATTATCATCTAAGGAATTATAAATAATAAAATATAAACAAACCTTACCCTATGCCACCTAACTAAAACTGTTACTCGATGCTAAACTTTAGATGTGAAATTTTCAATAAAAAAGCCTGCACAAGAGAAAATGCATTAATTAACATATATTCAGTTATGTTCTCTCATTAAAATCATGTATATTCACTAATGACTCTCGGGGGATGTATATATTTAAAAATACTACAGACGTCAGAGGTATTCTAGTCGAAACAATAACCATACATTTTGCAGTCAGATTTTATGTTACATTCGTAGTGAAGTAGCTATCCTAGAGGGAATTTAATTTTTTGCGCTAAAAAATAGTTATTCAGTTAACACACACACACACACACAGACATATATATATATATATATATATATATATATATATATATATGTAGGATTTATGCAAAATCTCTTCTTATACCATAGTAATAGTGATAATAGTAAGTAGTGATTCAACTGATAATCGTTGGTTAGATTTTCTATGATATACTAATTACTGATGATTGGGCTTTAACTGATTTTAATCATTTGAAGGTTGACTACATTAGTTTGTCTAAATTCTTTGGAAAATGAGTGTTTTAACATTTTTATATAAGTTTTAATTGAGTGTACTTTTGACTTGTGTGCTATTTATAGCCGTGAGAACAGGGCTCTTTGTCAGGATAGGGTTAGAATGTAGGATTTATGCAAAATCTCCTCTTATACCATAGTAATATTCTCTTGCTATGCGTAGACAAAGATGCACCACGTCTTTGTCTCTGCGACATTGCGGGAGGGGACGGTCAAAAGAGAGGGTTGAATGACCCCGATTCTTAAAGCCGCTCGACAGAGGGATATGTTTTCTTGTGCCCCCCACGCGAGAGGCGCGCAGGATTTTAGCTGGAGAGAGGGGGACAGACCTCAATTGGAGAGGTTGTGTTTTGCTATTCCGTGTGTAGGCATGAGGGATTTTGTGTAATTAACGGGAGCGAGAAGGCTACCCTATCTTTCTTGGTTAAATTAAAGTTAAGGGAATCTATCATTGCGTTAACCCTTTCAAGGGCAACAACTTCCCCCGTTTGGACGGTACAGATTTTTTTCTCTCAATTTTTCTTAACCTAAAGAAACTTGAAAATTTTCTAATAAAAGATTGCAAAATATTTTTACTTCTTTAAACTGATAACAGATGGCAGTACTAGCCATTTTTCTGCTCATTTAACTGGAATACATTGAATGCAAGTGAAAAAAAGACTAGTTTTAGGCGTTTGCACTGTGCAAACGGCGCCCCTCAAAGGGTTAAGGGAAGCTAGCATTGAGCTGGACTATCCCGTAATTATTATTATATTGCACCGGAAACAGTAAAAGTAGGCTTTCCAGCATCTCGTAATCGCTCTCTCCATTAATAAATAGTTGTTGAGTTTTACAAAGTGTAGCGTATTTTTGACTCAAGTGTGGAATTATTGGACACCCCCTAGACGCTAGCCAGCTACGAAGACAGGAAAGTCTACATTTTTGGGCGCCCGGCCCCTGATGAACTCTTTGGACATTTAATATCGTCATTTTGAAGTGAATAACCGTGGGACCTTCTGGTTGAAACAAAATGTATAAAAGTGCCAAGAGAGAAGACCTTTTCGAAGTATGTGGAGAGTTAGGCTTGGATTCAACGCCGGAGACAACGGTGAGGGAATTAAAAAGTTTGATCGATAATAGTGAGTATTACAAGACAGGACCCTGATCATGTCACTAGCGTCATACAGTCAGCTGTAGAAGATCGCCAGGAACGTGACGTCAGAGAGAAAGATAGGATAGAAATAGAGAAGAATAGAGTAGTGGTAGAAAGATTGAAATTGGCTCAACTGCAAACAGAGCTTGAGCTAGTGAATGCGAGGCAAAGGTTGACGGTCGCTAATAGTGTAAGAACTGAGCCCGAACGCACAGACGATCTCGAGAACCTAAATAGAAGTGTTCGCGTGCTAACTATCGTCATTCCAACAAGGCCCGAAGCGTTTCATATGTTCTTCATGTCACTAGAAAGGGCATTTGTAACTAAAAATGTGCGAGATGAATATAAAGCTGAAATATTGCTAAATTTAATGGGTGAATGAGCGAACTATGTCCTGGTACATGTGAGTGACGAAGATATTAAGAACTACGAGACTATTAAAAGATTAATCCTGAAGGAATTCAAACCGACGCCGCAAGAATGTTACAATAATTTCAAAAAAGCCAGAAAGCAGCCGAATGAATCGTACTCTCAGTTCGCATTTAGGTTAAGTTCCAATTTTGAGTATTATTGCAAATTGCGAAAAGTCGAAGATTTTTCTTCGCTGTGTAATGTTATCGTATCAGATAAACTTCTTGAGAAATTGGATAGAGATACGGCTTGTCACATTAACATCAAGCAAGGTGAAAACTGGATGAACCCTCAAGATCTAGTCCTTGAGTGTGACGTGTTTACAATATCTAAAAGTAAAACGTCTGTCGAACATGTAAACAATCCCCAGTCACATTTCACGAGAGGGAATAAGAGGGAAGAATGGAAGCGTGACTATCGGAGGCCATACATACCTAAACCTGCTCCTGAATGTTACCTCTGCGGCAGTACTAACCATTTCGCGAATGCTTGTCTCAAGGAATTCAACAATCGGCCGAATCCTATGGAGGGAGAATAAGAGGGAATAATGGAAGCGTGACTATCGGAGGCCATACAGACCTAAACCTGCTCCTGAATGTTACCTCTGCGGCAGTACTAACCATTTTGCGAATGCTTGTCTCAAGGAATTCAACAATCGGCCGAATCCTATGGAGGGAGAATAAGAGGGAATAATGGAAGCGTGACTATCGGAGGCCATACAGACCTAAACCTGCTTCTAAATGTTACCTCTGCGGCAGTACTAACCATTTTGCGAATGCTTGTCTCAAGGAATTCAACAATCGGCCGAATCCTATGGAGGGAGAATAAGAGGGACTAATGGAAGCGTGGCTATCGGAGGCCATACATACCTAAACCTGCTCCTGAATGTTACCTCTGCGGCAGTACTAACCATTTTGCGAATGCTTGTCTCAAGGAATTCAACAATCGGCCGAATCCTATGGAGGAAGACTGTATCGATGAAAGCGAAGACAAGAACCAAGCGCACGGTTTTAATATTCTAAGTTGTGGGATCGTTGGCAGAGAGAGCGAATTCGAATATGTGAATATTCTTATAAATGGGTAAAAAGTAAAAGCACTTTTAGATTCCGGAGCACAAATCCCAGTTGTCAATTCTAAGGTCGTCTATACCAGAAATAAACCAGAGGAAAGAGTAAAATTGACGAGCTGCTTCAACAAAACCGTGTGGGCAGTCTCATTCAGGCTCCCTTTTGCATTAAAAAATTGGGAGTCAAAGGAGTCCCCCCGTCGGAGTATCAGAGAGATTGGCGAAGCATTGTGTTCTGCCGCCAGTAGTGTATGAAGATCTGCTTGCTATGTCTGAGTTAAAGTCGGGTGTAGCACCAGAAATTCCTGATAGTTCCCGTGAATATTCCGCGCAGCGAAGTCGGAAACAGATAAGCGATTCACACTCTTTAAATGTTTTTAAAAACGATATGCATGATACGAAAAGTGAAACTGCCGCCTTGAAACGTCAGATTATCGAGATGAAGGGATCAAAACCGTCGAAGGCCGGCTCATTTGCTTGTAGCAGCGTGCGAGGTAAATCCGACGTGGGGGCCGTGCATGTACCTAACCTTGTGGAAGAGGAAGGTACGACTTTAGTTCGCGAGTGTGTTCGAACTTCTGTAGGAACTAATGGAGAGTCGCACAATTTAAAGACTCTGTGTGGTCAATTACGTGCGGAAATAGAGGGGGGAAATGCTACGATTTTGAAGCTCAAGGAAGAAGTGGCAAAATTAAACGCCTTTGTGGATTACGCGACTAAAGAGTGGATCAGAGCGCAAAATGCTCGCAACAAGTGCGTTGCAATTGAAAAACGTTTCAATGTGAAAAGATAAAAAGAGAAAACTGATTAACTGATAAAAATTTCACCAGACTCTGTGGTTTTTTAAAATTGTTAAAGATCTGATTTTTATTCATTGTGTTAGTAACAAACCAAAAAAAAATACTAATGAACGTTTGACAGTATTTTTTATCTAAGAATTTAATTTTGTGTTTTAGATCGTTCAAGGATAATATTTTGTAAAAGTTTTAATTTTGTGTATGCTGGGTAGTGAATTTTAGTGGTAATTGTGTTTAGCCTTTCTCGGTATACTTCATTAATATTGGTTAAAATTTAACTGTCTTTTTTGCCATTCAAAGGTTAATTTCATTATATTTTATCAAGTCTTCAAAAATTAGTGTTTCGGTAATATTTTTTTTTATATAAGTTTTAATTTTGTGTATACTGTGCGGTGATTTGAACTGATAATTGTTGTTTAGTTTTCCCTTGATGTACTCAGTTAATAATGAGGAGACTTTAACTGTTTTAATCATTCAAACTTTGATTTCATTATGTTTTATCAATTCTTCAAAAAATTAGTATTTTAGTAACATTTTTGTATATGTTATAATTTTGTGAATACTAAGTAGTGATTGAACTGATAATCGTTGGTTAGATTTTCTTTGATATACTAATTACTGATGATTGGGCTTTAACTGATTTTAATCATTTAAAGGTTGATTACATTAGTTTAGTCTCAATTCTTTACAAAATGAGTGTTTTAACATTATTATATAAGTTATACTTGAGTGTACTTTTGACTTGTGTGCTATTTATAGCCGTGAGGACACGGGTCTTTGTCAGGATAGGATGAAAATGTAGGATTTATACAAAATCTCTTGTTATACCATAGTAATATTCTCTGTTGCTATGCGTAGCCAGACACGCATCAAGACGTTGTGACATTGCGGGAGGGGACTGTGGAAAGAGAGGGTTTAATGACCCCGATTTTTAAAGCCGCTCGACAGAGGGATATGTTTTCTTGTGCGCCCACGCGAGAGGCGCGTAGGATTTTAGCTGGAGAAAGGGAGACAGACATCGATTGGAGAGGTTGTGTTTTGCTATTCCGTGCGTAGGCACAAGGGATTTTGTGTAATTGACCGGAGCGAGAAGGCTACCCGATCTTTCTTGGTTAAGGGAAGCTAGCATTGCGCTGGACTATACTGTAATTATTGTTATATTGCACCGGAGACAGTAAAAGAAGGCTCTCCTGCTTCTCCTAATTGCTATATCCATTAATAAATAGTTGTTGAGTTTTACAAAGTGTAGCGTATTTTTGACTCAAGTGTGTAATTATTAGACACCCCCTAGACGCCAGCCAGCTACGTAGACAGGAAAGTCTACACACACACACACACACACACACACACACACACACACATATATATATATATATATATATATATATATATATATATATATATATATATATGTATGTATGTATACATATATATATATATGTATATATATATGTATATATATATATATATATATATATATATATATATATATATATATATATATATATATATATATATATATATATATATATATATATATATATATATAAATGTATATATATATATATATAAATATATATATGTATATATATATATATAAATATATATATGTATATATATATATATATATATATATATATATATATATATATATATATATATATATATATATATATATATATATATATATATATATATATATATATATATATATATATTAAGGATAAATCTGTATCTCACGAAATTGAACATTTTGGTAAACATGGAGTGGAAAATATGAAGGTATCTATAATAGACATTGTGGGTAGTCTGTCTATGAGACTTTGGTGGGAAAACCACCACATAGCTCAATTCAACACCGTATATCCGTATGGCTTAAATACAAGAATTTATGATCATATTACCAGTTACGATACAATTTCTGATTGCTATACTCCTAGTATTAGGGATACATATGGTACTAACAATAAGGTAACTAAACGTAAACAAAGAGGTGGTCGTAAGAAAAGCTATAATTGGAATAATTATTTAAGCGATTTAATGGATTTCAGCAAAGTAATTAAAGAATGTAATATTATTCCATACAATTGGATAAAAAACTTAATTTATGGTACCAGAAAAAAATGGCTACTGAAACTTTGGCTATATTGCCGTAATAAGGAATTTACGTCGTTGTTTGAAAGGGATTCAATTATTCCTCTTACTTTCTTGGATTTGATAAAATCAAGATGTCACTTTTATAATATTGAATTAACTGACAAAGAAACATCTAACGTTGATAAATTAAACTATTGTAATATTACGTATTCAAATAAAGTATTTGACGATATTCCATTTAATAAAATTTTTAATGATAAGGACTTTAATTTTCCAATAAACGGTATAAAAATTAGTGTGAGTTTTAAGTACAATTTACCTGTTGGACGAAATGTTTTTAACTATAATGAAGTTTCTAAGAATTTGTCGTCGGTAGATCATAAAAGGTGCATCTGTTCGGAAAATGATAAGTATTACGATATACATCACAAACATAACATAACAGGAGATCTTGATATCGTTAAGAATATAGCTTTAAAAAATTTACTACTCTGTGGTACTAAATATCGTATTGAAAAGTACTATTTTGTATTGGAAAGCGTAAAAAAGGAACTTGATGAATTTATTTATAAAATGGCTGTTAAATATAGCTGTCCATTAACTGCTTTTGATGAATGGCGTTTCAAAGTTAATAATGCAATATCTCATTGTTATAGGCCTGAATTAAAAAATGCACAAAATTGCGGACTGTTAGGTAAATTAAAAACTGCAATAAGTGAATTAAAAGACCAGTTTGTAATCACATACGTGGACAAGGTTGCGTCAAGTTATGCTTTCGTATGTAAAAAATATTATTGTGAATATCTAGAAAATATATACAAAGACCAATCAATTTATAAAAAGGATCTTTCATCATTGAATGAGAAAAATAATCGTATAAAGGCGTTATATCGTAAAGTTGGATTTAAAATCACGAACATTAAATACCCTTATTTAGTATTAGTTCCTAAATTCCATAAAAATCCGATAAAGTTTAGACCAATAACTGTGGGCTATAAAACGTATTTAACATATGCAAATGATCGCTTATTGGCTATTCTTAAAGTCGTATATAAGGAACTAATTAAGGAGGGAGGTTATATGATCGGGAATAGTTTTGAGGTAATTGACAAGTTAAATAATGAAAGTGGTATTAATTATATAAAGAGTTTTGACTTCGCAGATTTATTCAACACTATTAATATAAACGATTTATTTGAAATTACTAAAAATCTTTATGAAAAATATGACCTAAAAACGTACATAACATATCATCGTTATGAGACTCTAGTGCAATTGGTACTTAAAGAGACATATTTATATGACGGCACACATTTCTTCCGCCAAATACATGGTATCCCAATGGGGGGGAGGTTGTTCCTCAATATTGGCAGACATTTACCTACACCATTATGAAATGGGGACCGCCTTATTGAGTGAGCTAATATATTTCAGATATGTGGATGATGTTTTAATTTGCACTAAGTACAATGAGCAGGTCATAGATCTGGGGTTTTATCCAAAAAATCTTAGCCTGTTAGAATCTGATAAAACACCGGATGATCGTGTTGTATTTCTGGATTTAAGCTTATGTGTTGATGAGGAGAGTGGTCTTGTGAAATACCAAATGCATGATAAAAGGGACTATTATCCATTTACTACACAACGCGTAATGCCTTGGAATACTTGTTTACATAGAAATGTAAAGCGCAACCTAATCATTAACTACATGCTACGTATTAAACGTCTAAACTGTAGCAAATTGGAAATACAATCAGGCATAACATCATTTGCAAACAATGCTTTAGAAATGGGTTTTCCTTTGGGATTTTTGTTAAAAACCATGTGTGAATTCCATTCGATCGATAGGAAAGAATGTCTTAATCGATATTTTAGTAATTGAGGTAATAAAATGATCAGTTAGCAATTTACGTATCGCACCTGTTAGTCTTTTACGGTCTACAATGTAGAGTTGCACTAGGTATGTGTCCTTGCTATTTTAGTTATAATTATGGTTCTAAATGTATATATTTGATAATGTTTAAAGTATTGTGTGTGGATATTTCGATGCTTAGGTGGTGCTTATTTGAAGTGGTTATATGTGGATAAAGTTATAATTTAGTCATAAGTCTAAATATTTTAAAAAATTATTATATGACGCATTGTTTATAGGTGTAGTGAATATATGGGATGGCTGTAATGTTTTAGTGAATTGACAGGTGGTTTTGAAATAATTTTGACCCAGGTTTTTAATGTACGAAGTTCCATTTCCTTTATTTTTTTATTTCATCGCCCCTTGCTTAGTTTTGACTTTACGTCAGGTTGCAGATGAAGGATGACTTCCGGGAGTGTTACCTAGGTACAAAACATGTTTAACCGGAGTGTTGGGGGTCACAACTCCCCCCGGTCATTTATATTCTTCATCTTTCAGGTTGATGAATTGTGCTGGTGGTGTCAGGTTTAAAAATGTTTTTATTTAATATATATATATATATATATATATATATATATATATATATATATATATATATATATATAGATATATATATATGTATATATATATATATATATATATATATATATATATATATATATATATATATATATATATATATATATATATATATATATATATATATATATATATATATATATATATATATATATAAAAAAAATTGGGAGCTCATTTTTAAATACTTTCGTTTTTCATTAAGTAAGGGTTTGTGATGTATTTTCTCAGAAGAGCGCCTGAAAAGAAAGTTGATCGTTAAGGATATTCTGCAGATTTGTAACTGTCAGCATACATGTACTTAAAAGATACATTGTTTTTATTCGTTTCTATTTGTGCGGGATTATATGCATCCAGACAAAGAGAAAATTTATATCTGCCAGTAATTTTTAACTGAGGAAAAGATGTAATATTATACACTTTGATAAAGAGTCATATCCTCAATTTATTTTGATGTTCTTTATATGCCATGGTTTTGTTTCCGTATATCGACAACCAGAAAATTTAGTTTAAGATATACTTTTAAAATATTTAGTATTTTAATTTCTACTATTCAATTTAAAATGGAAAATTTAAGTTTTGTTAGTTTAAACTCAATAATTTGAACCACTTAAAACATGCTCTATATTTTATTTTAAATTAAATAACTAACTGAATAAACAAAAGGTCGGAAGTAGTATAAATTTAATTTTTGGTTATTAGTATTTTAATTAAACTCAGAGGCCTTTTTTCCATCTTTTTCATATTTTAAAATTTTATGAAAATATTTTAAATTAAAGAATCAGTTTCAAAATTATATATACAAATCTGTATAAGCAAAAAACACGAAAAATTTCAAAGCAGTTCATCAATTATTACCGGCATTAGGATAATTAAATGTTTTAAAGATGTAAAAATTACAAAAAGGGAACAAAAATACATTTATATGTAATGTTTTCTATTGATGTAAAAAGTAACTTCAAAGAAAATTTCAATATTAAAATATAAGCATTTCATTAGTAAAATGTATGCCTATTGAACACTCACCTAACTCAATTCTCATGTTTCTCTATTTACGATATGAAAATTAAGATTGCAATATAAATTTGATAAAAATTTGTAGACCGAAATTTTGAAACCAAAATTGTGACCGAAAATTTCGAAATATTTATGTCTTTTAAATTTTAATAAAAATCAGAGGAACTTCCATAAATTTCATATCACGCTCCATTAACTTTATGTTTAAGCACTGTTTATCCATTCTTAATATTTTGATTAAAGACTCTATTTATTTTGTAGGAAGTAATTTGTTTGGGGAATTTAATCGATTGTGTTTTAAGGTATCCGAATACGTTTAAAATGTCGATTTTGTGGAAAATTCCGATTTCTTTTAAATTCCTGTTTGTTAAAGAATGTTGATTTCTGCTTCTAAATTTGCTTTTGTTTTTCCTATAAGATATTTATAAATAAAATTAGAGTGATTTAAACATTAACAGCAGTTGTCAATTTCAATATAAATGAAAACTTTGTATTTTTTGAATAATTTATTTTTCATCAAAAATATGAAAGACTATTCTGATAGAATCAGGATATGTCAATGAAATTTTTCACGAATGTTTTTCATAGTACTAAGAATGTAATGATATACAAATTAGGCTCTAGGTCTATATTATTCGTTAATTTAACGTCGATTTTGAGCAAAATTTCAGTTTATTTTTAATTCCTGTTTGTTAAAGAATGATAATTTCTGTTTCTAAATTTGCTTTTGTTTTTCCTGTAAGTTATTTATAAATGAAATTAGAGTGATTTAAAGATTAACAGCAGTTGTCAATTTCAATGCAAGTGAAAACTTTAATTGTGTTTTCTGAAGAATTTATATTTCATCAAAAATATGAACGACTATTCTGGTAACTCAAAATATAATCAATATGTCTATGAAAATTTTTCAGGAATCTTTTTCATAATACTAAGAATGTAATGCAATGCAGATTAGGCTCTAGGTATATTATTTGTGAATTTAACGGTGATTTTGAATTCAATTCTTATTTCTTTTTAATTCATGTTTGTTAAAGAACGTTGATTTCTGTTTCTAAATTTGGTTTTGTTTATCCTGTAAGATATTTAGAAATGAAATTAGAACAATTTAAAGATTAACAGTAGTTGACAATTTCGATATAAATGAAAACTTTGTGTTTTTTGAATAATTTATTTTTCATCAAAAATATGAACGACTATTCTGATAGAATCATGATATGTCTATGAAATTTTTCAAGAATGTTTTTCATAGTACTCAGAATGTCAGGAAATACATATTAGGCTCTAGGTATATTATTCGTTAATTAAACGTCGATTTTGAGGACAATTCTGATTTATTTTAAATTCCTGTTTGTTAAAGAATGTCGATTTCTGTTTCTAAATTTGCTTTTTTTTCCCTGTAAGAACATTATAAATGAAATTAGAGCGATTTAAATATTAACAGAAGTTGTCAACTTCAATACAATAGAAAACTTTGTGTTTTCTGAAGAATTTATACTTCATAAAAAAATATGAATGAGTATTCTGATAACTCAAAATGTAATCATGATATGTCTATGAAATTTTTCAGGAATGTTTTTCATAGTAATAAGAATGTAATGCAACACAGATTAGGCTCTAGGTATATTATTTGTTAATTTAGCATAGATTTTGTGGACAATACCGATTTATTTTTAATTTCTGTTTGTTGAAGAATGTTGATTTCTGTTTCTAAATTTCCTTTTATTTTTCTTGTAAGAGATTTGCAAATGAAATTACAGCGATTTAATTATTAAAAGGAGTTGACAATTTCAATATAAATGAAATCTTTATGTTTTTTGAATAATTTGTTTTTCATCAAAAATAGGAACGACTATTCTGATAGAATCATGATATGTCAATGAAATATTTCAGGAATGTTTTTCATAGTACTAAGAATACAATGATATACAGATTAGGCTCTAGGTGTATATTATTCGTTAATTTAATATACACCTAGAGTCTCCAAATCGGAATTGCCGTCGATTTTGAGGACAATTCCCATTTATTTTTAATTCCTGTTTGTTAAAGAAAGTTGATACCTGTTTCTAAATTTGCCTTTGTTTTTCCTGTAAGATATTTAGAAATGAAATTAGAGCTATTTAAAGATCAACAGCAGTTGTCAATTTAAATATAAATGAAAACTTTAATTGTGTTTTCTGAAGAATCTGTTTTTCATCAAAAATATGACGACTATTCTGATAACTCAAAATATAATCATGATATGTCTATGAAATTTTTCAGGAATGTTTTTCATAGTAATAAGAATGTAATACAACACAGATTAGGCTCTAGGTATATTATTTGTTAAATTAGTATAGATTTTGTAGACAATTCCGATTTATTTTTAATTTCTGTTTGTTGAAGAATGTTGATTTCTGTTTCTAAATTTGCTTTTATTTTTCTTGTAAGAGATTTGCAAATGAAATTAGAGCGATTTAAAGATTAAAAGGAGTTGACAATTTCAATATAAATGAAATCTTTATGTTTTTTGAACAATTTGTTTTTCATCAAAAATACAAACGACTATTCTGATAGAATTGTGATATGTTAATGAAATTTTTCAGGAATGTTTTTCATAGTACTAAGAATTTAATGAAATACAGATTAAGATCTAGGTATATTATTTGTTAATTTAGCGCTGCATTTATAAAAAAAATCTCATGAGAAATGACTGAAATATTACACGTAATTCCATATAATAACCCGTATTTTTTTTTAGATTTCAACATATTGATATGTCTTTAGTTCATTACACTCAAAAGTTTCTTACGTAGATATGATAAAATAAATTAACGTTATAAGCATAGATACTATTTTTTAAAGCCAGAGCCGTTTATGAAAAAAATTCTTAATTTCGATCAAAAGTCTTAAATTTTGTAAAATCTTGTATAGTTTTGGACTATTTTTTTCATCATTTTTCTATTTTGGTGCTATTTTCCCTGGAAAATACTGGGCAAAATATTTGGCAAGTAACGTTTTTTTTAAAAAAAACGGCCCCGAACGTTGTCGGATATCTTAAAATAGTTCTGTGATAAGTAATAAAATTAGATCACTCTACTTTTTTCATTAATTTTGCACTTCAACAGTTAAATTAACTGGTTCAAAGGGAAAATTATAAAGTGATTGTTATAATCATGGAACTGTTGACTTCGATTCAAGCGCGTTATACACACTGATCTGTATATCTTTCATGTATCTAATTAAAAACTGAAAAATATTAATCAGATCAAACGAGAAATTCTTTGTCAAAACAAGGACATGTTATTGATAATTGATATGAAAGTCTTAAAATTTAGCACAAACCATTTTTGTGTTGCTGACAAAATGCATAATTTTAAAAAAAATTTTAAATTCAATCCTTCGCCTTATATTTTATAAAATGGTAAATTTAATATGTTAAGCATTGATATAACTTTATTAAGAGTTTTACTATCAAAATAAAAGTCTTATTAACAATATTATTTCACTAACTTACGCAGATTAAATCTCAAAAATGTTTACGCCATCCAGATTAACAACCCTTCAGACATTAAATAAATTCATAAATTCTTTACAAAGTAAATTCAAAACAAATTATATGAAATCTATCTGCATTAATAGAAACATTTCCTCGGCATTACTATATAATTCCTTAGAGTAACGTATAGATTGTAGCGTATCTTATTTAATGCTACTTCTCATATCATAAAAATCTATTTATTCTTTCATTTCAATAAAACCTTTATGGGATCAGTCACCTTCATATTAATATTCTCTATTACTTATTACCTGTTGTTACTATATTTCTAAGTGAATGGTATTAGTTAAATATCTTATAATATTCAGGCTCACTTCAATATTTTACTATTAAATAAATAAGGCATTTTGTTATTATTCCATTTCATATCAATAGCGTTGATTTCAATAGATGGTAATTATATGAGAACAAAATGCTTTTAAATGGATATTTCATTGTATAGTGAAGAATGGAAAATTCGAGGTAAATTAAGTTGATATCATAGAAAATAAGTAAATTTTACAAAAGGCCCAAATTAACTTTGTTCAAGTAAATGGTCTGAATTTTAATTAACTTGTTAGAACGTTATTGACACTAAGCACATAAATTCTATTGCAAAAGAATATAAATTCATTATTATGATGTTTTTAAAGCTTTTATTATTTTCTGGGCTGAAATGAAGAGTATATTTTCTCTTCTTTAAAAAAAATTTTTTTAAAAAACTCTTAAATGATTTGTTTCTCTTCCGTGTAAACGCATATGTGAAATGTGCGTATTAATATGAGAAAAGCTGTGAAAACCGGACAAATTTATGAAAAAAATTCATGCCTTCATAATCGCAGAAAAGTTTCTATTGATATATATATATTGAACTAGCCGTTGAATATTTTTGTTAAAGAAAAATTAGAGGTCTTGGTATGCTAAAACACTTATAAATGTGATTGAACAAATTTATGGAAAATTTCTTTTCATAAATTGAAAATCTTATAAAGACTTGAAGAAAAGTAAAATTTCGTTTTAAAAGCTGGAAAAATGGAAATAACATATATTACGAAAGAAGCAAATTTTATACGCCACTGATGGGTATTACAGAAATAAACTTTTTGAAAAGCATCTGATATCTGACGTTACAGTTTGATTACATAATTTAGTAGTTTATAATGAAATTTAAGGCAAAAACAGAAAAACAAAATCTTTATATATATATATATATATATATATATATATATATATTTATATATAATATATATATATATATATATATTATATATAATATATATATATATATATATATATATATATATATATATATATATATATATATATATATATATATATATATATATATATATATATATATATATATAGATAGATATATATATATAGTGTGATCGTCAACTATGCCGACAAAATAAGAGGCTGCGATTGTGCTCATCGAGACGAACAATATTTTCAGTGGAACCTAGGGCCGGATTCCCCTCAGTCTGTCTGAAAAACGTAAAGTTCAGTGTCCAAGTTGAACTTTAGTAACTGGAAAAGGGATGAGAATAAACCTAATTATAAGTTGCACAATCCCATTCAGTTCAAAGAAAGAATCAAAATAGATGCTCAAAACAGCGTCGAAGGGTTTCACTGGATAGTTGTCACCAACGAATGAATGACTGTTCTAGCTTCACATACACTTCTGATGTCGTGTTAATCTTGTCTGCTGCAACAATGATTCTCCCGATGATATCTTAAACTGAGTCTATATGTGCCTAGTGTACACTAATGATTTCATATGTCTCCCAAAGAAGTGTAATAGATTGAGCTCCGGTGAGCGTGGAGGCCAAACCACATGTAACTCACGTCCAATCCAGCTTCCTCGATATGTGGCATTCAGAAATTGGCAGACCGGAGTGCTAAAGTTTGGTGGGGCTCCGTCATGCATAAACCACATGTCCCTCTGTGTGGTGAGAGGAAGATCTTGCAAGGTACCAGGAAGCACTTACTCCATTAAGAAAAGGTACGCTGCGCTGGTGAGACGCTCTGGCAAGATATACGGTCCCACCAGCGAATCATCAACGATACCTGCCCAAATATTCACTAAAAATCTCTTCTCTTCTAGCGTTTACGAGAGGTAAATCCGGGGTGTTTCTCTGGTCTCAGTAGGATTCTGCAACTTAAAATTTGTTTTATTCTCTTTTTTTTTTCCAGTGACGAAAATTCAACTTGGACGCTGAACTTTACGCTTTTCTGACAGACTGAGGGGAATGCAGCCCTAGGTTCCTTGAAAATAGTCTTCTTCTCGATGAGTAGTATCACACCTCTTTTTTTATCGGCATAGTTCACGATACGATCACCCTGCATAGATATATATATATATATATATATATATATATATATATATATATATATATATATATATATATATATATATATAGCTGTGTGTGTGTGTGTGTGTGTGAGTGTGCGTGTGCCTGTGTGAGAGTGGGTGCATGAGTGTTTGCATGTATGCCCGGGAGGTTATATATTATTGAACAAATTCATATGGAAAACAGCGCAAGGAATGCCACGTATGTTCATCAATTATATAATACTAGTACTTTTTACAGATAAATTCCTGAGATAATACCGAGATTAAAAAACAAACGTACTAGTAATATAAAAAAGCTTTTTTTAAAAAATTTCTAATGGCAGATTATGAACAATTACAGCAGGTACTAGGGGGAAAACAAAAAAACGGGAATACAAAACAAATACAGGGGGAACAAAACAAATACAGGAGGGAATACAAAACAAATACAGAGCATAAAGAAACAAGAAATTAAATCTGTAACAAATAGTTCATCAATCTAATTTGTCTCTAGCCTCCCAGTAACGCTCACGGAGAGAAGACTTGCTTAGTGCAGATCAGTGCAAAAGATGGGCGGAGTCCATATTCTTTCCGGAGCAGCACAGGGTGCAGGCCGGGGAAGGAACAATGTCGAGTCTGAAGAGATGTTTCCGTAGGCAGTCATATCCGGTGGCTAGGCGGAACTCAGAAATTGCTCTACGCCTTGGGCCATTACATAATTTCGGGGTGGTAGTCGCCCATGTCTTGTGAGCCACCCGATTGGATAGGTCCTCTTGAGCACGGGCTTCGAAAGACTTCTGGACAAGATGTTTGATTGTACAGAGGGGCAGGGGGCGGGTAATGCTCTGCTTAATCAGAGCGCCCCTCTTAGCCAGAAAGTCCGCTTTCTCATTGCCTGGGACACCACGATGGGTAGGTACCCACTGGCATGTGCTCATGAGAAGCTAGTGTCTGAAGGTGCCGGCGACAGTCCAAAATGTCCTTCGTTAAGGGGGAATTGTCAGAAATGATAGCCTACAGGGCAGCTCTGGAGTCGCAGAGGACAACGGTTCTTCTGAACTTATATGACAGAGGAGTTGGGAAAGGGCTGTGCGGATCGCAGCAATTTCTCCGTATATATAAAATAAAAGCTTTAATATGCTAATATAAAAAAAAGCAGTTCTTTTAATCTGATATGTTTAATGAAATGTGTTCATATAGCTAAAGCTTCATATTTGATACTTATAACAAATGGAAGTAGAAAGCATATATCGAAAAATAAAAAAAATATATATAATTTAACTAAAACTTGAAGAGTAAATATTTGAAATATTTTTTTGCGGTTATAGTATTCTTCATCATAATCCTCTTCGTGTTCGACGGATTTTTAAATAACTTAATTATAAGGAAATATTTGAGCAAATAAACATAATCCAATTTAAGATATAAATATTTATGAAAGAAAAGAATAGAAGTAATAAATAAAGGGAAATATTTTTTGGGTAGCTCCATAAAAATAACAAAATTGAAGTTTATACCACGAAATCATACGCAGTAAATCCAAATAAACGCTCTTTTGTAAGAAATATGTTTGTAATTCTATACCTGAACAAAGAATAAACGTCAGAATACGCCCTTTTCTCTTTTCCCAGACGAAAGAGCTTTGTACATATTGAAGCTATGAAACTCGTAAGGAGTGATAGAAACAATGAAAAGAAATTCACTATCAGAATTGGAAAATGTAATATTAAGCAAGAGTTTTTTTCTCCCATGAAAGATAGGTTTGTTGGATTTCGTTTTCCATATCCATCGAATAATAACTGGAAATTTATATTGAATTTCCTTTTGTATTTTGAGTCCTCGAAGAATATATATATGAGTTTATACCTTTTTAGCAATGTTTGGAGCACCGGAAATAAAATATTTCATACGAATGTATATCTTAATTTACTGTACGGTAAATTTTATTGTTATATAATTTCTCAATTTATCTAGAAAACTATATTTCTAAATTATATAAAAATATAATAACATTTGTGAATGCGATACATCCATAGAAGTTTTGTTATATTTTATTTTCTATCTCCATGTACAAAATAATGCATGTGGCGAGAGAAGAAATTACATAAAATTATTTACAACGATGTTTTTAGACGAACAATTTCAGAATTACATTTCCCAAGAGTAATAACTATAATCTTGGCTTTTACAGCATCGATATAAGTACGGATTTTATATTCAGTGAAAACTTTGTTTTAGGTGAATCAAGTAGTATTTTAAATATTTTTCATTGCATTTAATAACGTTAGTTCAATTTTATTAAATACATCTTTACTTCAAAGAGTAATTCTTCTATTTTAAATACAACCGAGTTTTTCTGTGTGTGTGTTTGTGTGTGATATTTCTTATGCTCCAATATAATAGTTCATAAACCTTATGCTTGTTATATTAATTTTGAGGTATGTATGTCCAAGCAAGTAGTTGCCAAATTCGACAGAAGCTCTAGAGGAAGTTGAAAGTTATTGGCATAGTTAGAAATATGTAACAAATCCAACGGCCATCGTACAATTGCATCATTACGAAGTCTGTAAATGAAAAGGAAGCCCATTTTCCCGACTTGCTATTCGCATGCATGATATATTGTAACACGAGATTGAACTAATCGGAAACTTCTTAATTTATGGAGCTCCAACGGTATTAAGATACGGAAATTTGGATGGTTAGAATTTATAATAATGAGGAAATATTTGTGCTAATATATTCACTGTGAATATATTTTGAAAGAGGAATCAGAATACATATTCGGGATTAATTGTCCCTTCCCCCTTATGCATTTTATAACGTAAAGAATGTCATATTTTTTAAACAATTTTGGCATCAAAAATCAGACTTGCTAATATTTTAATACTTTAAGCCGGAAGAATCGATTTTACTTGGCATCCAAATGTTCTACACAGGTTCACTAACGGAGACATTTCTATTCAGAAATATCCGTGTTCAACGTCTGTAGAATTCAAAAGATTGCTCTTCTGATTTAGTGTCTATTACTATCAGGGTTTGGGTTTTTAAACCAAAATCTGGATTTTTCAGTGACAATATCACTTATAGTTTTCTTTTTCTTTCAAAACTATCTCAAAATTTGGACATTTCCCTTGTAAATATTAAGTATCGCAAAATAATTAATACTTATTTATCATTGTAAGCATAAATAGTTATGTAAATGTAACTTAGTTGTGTAAATGTAATTATGTCCCTATGTAAATTAATGGATGTAAAATGATACAAGTGGGGTTTGTTTCGATTGAATTGTGATATATCTCTCCCTAAGGAAACCATCCCTGAATTTTCGCATTTGTTACGTAATATCAAAGATGGATCCAGTCATCGCAAATTTGGAATGTTGTCACATATCATGATTCATTTCACTATTTTACCTCATTCTTATACATATTGTAGGGTTCGCGTGTTGCTCAAATGCAAACTTCTGGTAGCTGTGCAGTGCAGGCCAGTCGAAGTGAGATCGGAGCAGGTGTCTGGTCTATTTAAGTGACGCACGCTGAGTTGGCAACAGCCCAAGAAGGGAGTGGATATTTGTACGGTAGTACGTTACGCTATTAGTAGAGATACGAAAGAGTCGAGAAAAGTTAAATTGAAGGTGATAGCGGTAGTTAACTGATAGAGCACGTATTAGTATTTAGCCTAGGTGGCTGCACGATTTCCATAGTTAGTTCAGAGCCCGATGGTTACGGGTATTGCTAGTGAACGTATATTCTGCCTGAAAGGGTTCATTACGACTTTAAAGTTCAGTTTCTTAGTACCGCAAGTTGCGGTACTGTTGTGTTATTATTTGAAGCCCCAAGTCGGTCTATGTTAGTCTACCTCTACGCAGAAAATAAAGGAATTATTTATATTTATGCCTATTACTTTATAGTGTACCTGGACCGTTAGAGGATTCACAGGGTACATAAGAAACAGAGCCATATAATATATATATATATATATATATATATATATATATATATATATATATATATATGATCTTTGAAGATAGCATCTAATTAACTTAAAGGGTATTAAGAGTTTTGTATCAGGAACATTTTCCCAGATTCTCCATAAACTGAGATGGAATAAGCAGTTTATAAAATGAGATTTATTTTTGATCACTGGTTATTTTCAGTGAAAATACCCTTTTCTGAGAACGGTGATTTAAAACGTTGACTTCTTGAAATATCTATTGCAGTTAGGGAATCATAATATCTTTTGCTGATTAGTTTTTGAATTTGAATTTATCGTTATTGTCTTTTTTAAATAAATGCGAAATTAAACTTTCCCTGTCTCTTATGCCTTTTCCGATTTTTTTCTGAAATGTCCTAATGAAACTAAGAAAATAAGGTATATCACTGATTTTATCAGATCTATTATTTCTTAATCAGAAATCCATCCTCAGATTTTTAGTACAAAACGGAATTAGCTTTCCGAAATGTCAGGATTGAATTCAATAAATATTGCCCCATTTATTCCACTTAGATCAGGAACTGATATACAATATAATTGAGTAAACTATAAGATACAAAGTATAGAGGATATCACATTAAAGCAATAATTTAAGGTCCCCGTCAGACCAAGAAATAATGTTGCACTTGTTTAACGTAGAGTTTAACTGGTGTGACTACGTAAAACATACTGACATTACAAAATGAGCTACTCTTTTTATTGACCTATAACACATCTTTGGCCACGTTTAGAAAATTCATATTCATTTCATTTCTGAAAACCAATTTTTGAAATCTCTATAGGGTTTGAGTAATAAAAGAAAGTTTATTATAGGAAACTTTGTGCCGAAATCATTGAAGAAATCGGGGAAGAAATATATATCAATTGACAAGTAGTAAAAAAGAACAGTAAAGTAAATTTTATAGTAGTAACAAAGAGTCGATTTGAATTTCTCCAACAAATATCCTTTATTTCTAGACACGTGTGATCGAATCCCTACACACTTGGCATTCGTGAAAAAATCTATCTGCTTTTGATTTACAGTTGAATTTTATAAATTCATTTTCAAACTAAACTCATACCCTTATCTAAAAATATTACTCTGAACATATGACGTAAAATAAACATTGTTTTGAGGCTGAAGTAAAAGTTCGTCTCAAATACCTATGTAAAATTCTAAAGAAATAGTCTTTGAATAAATTAGTTCTATATCCTATGAACTCGTTTCAATATTTAAGGTTTACTTGGATTGAAAACATGAAATTATTTTTATGCTGATTTTATTTGGCTGATTTTATTTATTCTTTCTTTCCTTGTATTCTTTCAATCTCAGTAGCTGGATGTCGTTGAGCGAGAATTGAAGTCAGATCTTTACATCGTAATCAAAATGTTCTGTCAAATTTGATTAAAGGATAGCGTACTGAAGTGAAGCTAGAAATCGCATAATGGTAGCTGGAAAGCAGCTGTTTTTGACGCAGTTGTCTTGTGTTTTGTGGGGGAAGAATTCTGCAAATGCTTACAGCAGAGATCTGAGAATAGTTTTGTAGGTGTTAGTTCCTTTGCTACCTATTTCTGAGTTCCTACGCGAGTATATTTTAGGATTTCAGTTCCTAAGTTAAACATTCATAGCCTTAAATAGTTTTGAATAGTACAGCCGTTACTCCTTTAACTCCAAATGAATAATTAGTTATTCATTAACTGCTGTTAGTATTTTACATTAATCTGGAAATTAAACAAGAAATATTACGACAATTATCTTATTTGTTTTAAAATAAAATGTAATTGCAATAATAAAATGTAATTGCAATAATAAAATGTAATTGTAAATAAAATGTAATTGCAATAATGTCGACAATTTTCGGATCTTGACGAAACGGCAGTGTTCCTGATTGCAAAAATTACATCAGCTTCACAAAGAAAACGTATATACATGTTTACTCTTTGGTAAGAAACTATATATACAATAAATTGGAAATGGAAAGAAAAACAGACAGAAAACCTAGAATAATACGATAGAATTATAGAGATATATAATAATGTGCGCTCAAGTATGTCAAAAACATTAGTGCTCTTTAAACTCATTGCGTGATGGTTTATATGTGCGAGATTTACAATTCTTTATAAGTTTTATGTATGAATAAATTAGTTCTAAATTAGTTCTTTGAATAAATTAGTTCTATATCCTATGAACTAGTTTTAATATTTGAGGTTTACTTGGATAGCAAACATGAAATTATTTTTATGCTGATTTTATTTGGCTGATTTCATTTTTTTCTTTCCTTGTATTTTTTCAATCTCAGTAGCTGGATGTCTTTGAGCGATAATTGAAGTTAGATCTTTACATCGTAATCAAAAGGTTCTGTCAAATTTGATTAAAGGATAGCGTACTGAAGGGAAGCTAGAAATCGCATAATGGTAGCTGGAAAGCAGCTGTTTTTGACGTAGCTGTCTTGTGTCAGAAAAACAGAACTTTGAGTCTAATACGATTTGTTACAGTAAATATATGTTATAGAATGTTTGCAAGTATATATCTTTAAACAAATATTCTTTTTGTAAAGTCTGCAACATTCCGATAGTAAATGACTTAATCAGGTGATTCTTTTAATTAACTGCTAATTTTTCTTAATAGAAACATTGAATTTTTGAAATGAAAGCATAAATCTGGATTATTATTAGGTATTATTTTCATAAATGTATAATTTATACCTTCAAAATATACTAGATAGAGACAGAAAATGTTCTAATCTTATACAAAGGGAAATTAAAAAGAAAATATTATTAGTATAACACTATAAGAATCCATAATTTATATATATCTATTTCTACCAATGTTATAACCGTTCATTTTCACGGGTTTCGTAGTTTTAACTTTAATAGAAACGTAATAATGTGATCAAATCTTCCTATCTAATCCTGTAATACGTTTTCAGCATAAATTTGGGGGTATCCCAAGACTGTTGAAATCAACATGTCAGAGGAAGGAACAATCAACTCAAAATTACTCTCAACAGTACATTTCGATCCTCCTCGCAGCTACACGACAGCTTCATTGTGATTACAGTCTTCTGAAACATACGTCAGACTCTCGACTATCGCCACCAGAATCGTATCATGCAATAAGCATACAGAGTCTAAAGTGAAAATTAGTACTTATGTTTGCCTGATTATTAATCCTTCAGCTCATTTTGACACTGGGAATTCCAAGTTGAAGGACGGTAATCAACATTGTCGAGAACAATCAAATAAGTCACGTAAATAGTAATACATGATTCTTGGGTCAAAATGTTCAAAAGGAGTCGTGGAACACATTACCTTACTTTATTTATACATATATAAATGTTCACATATATATCCAATCCATATGCAAAGAAATTTTAAAAATGGATGAATGCATAAATGGATAAATCTTCCAAATGGATAAAATTATTTGTATTTATTGATCTCTCAATGCTTTAATTTTGTAAGTTATGTATTCAAATTTTTAAAACGATAGAAAGTAGAAGGTTGCCTAATTGTTAATTGTTTTCGGGATTCAAGACAAAGTGTTTCCGGAAATCTTAGGGGACGATTAATAGTACATTTAAATATAAGTGGTTGTCTTGAGCTATTTTAAATTTAAGGCCTTATTTGAATAGTGGGTCAACTCCATTTTTGTTCATTTCGAGACAGAGCCTTTAAGTCCAATGAGTGCTGAAAAAAGACTGCTGAATTCGGATTTGTGGTACTCTCTGTTGGCAGCAGAAATAAGCTGGAGGTGTACCAGTTTTAAAATAAGATAGAAACGACTTGTATGAAGATGAAAGTGAGGATAACTCCATTTTTCTTAAAATGGAGTTGGTCGACTATTTAAATAAGCCCTTCAATTAAAAAAAGCATCAGTGACCTTCCGGGAAAAGATAGGACTAATTGTAAGCTGTCTTAACGCCTCACCTAGCCTTTAGTTTTAATTTGATCAGACTGCTTCAAAATTTATATATAAATAAATCAGTTCCGAAACGGACTGACTGACTGACTGACTGGCAGACCCGCACAGACCAAAAAACTGGATCTAAAGGGCTGAAATTTTGCATGGCAATTCTTCTTTTAGTGTAGGAGTGCACTAAGAAAGATTTTTGAAAAATCCTTCTTAGATTTTTTCAAATTAATATTTTAAGCTGTTTTAGTAACTTTTTTTTTACGTTTGCATTTAAAATAATAATTTGAGGGTTATAAAATTTATATCACGAGCAATATCATAAAAATTCCTTTAAAATGAAATCTTTACCTCCATTTCCTGATTTTTGGTGAATTTTTAAAGATTAAATTTTAGAATTTAATTCATTAAATTCTGATCACTTGATTTCTTTTCCTGGTACTTTAAATTAATTTATCTTCACATGCATAACAACGAAATATACAAAAAAATATTTTTTTTCTTGGTAATGCGGCAGACGATTAGACATTATCCAAGAAAATATTAAAATACAGTAAAGATATGTTCCCCAAACTGTACTATATTAACTGTACTATATTACTACTTATATTCTTTAGTATGTTCTATTAGATTTAATTTGAATATTTTCTTCTACAGTATTTTGTCTATAAAAATATCCCTTACGATTTTTTTATAAATATATAAATATATATATATATATATATATATATATACATATATATATTACATAAATTGTATACATTGATCGTCGTATTTATTATAAATATATGTGTATATATATACATATATATATATATATATATATATATATATATATATATATATATATATATATATATATATATATATATATATATATATATATATATATATATATATATATATATATTTATATATATATATAATTGACATTAATTACATACGTTGACCGTTGTATTTAATTTGAATGTACTCCGTAGCGAAGTACGGGTTTTCAGCTAGTTGCTCATATGTTTGGCAAATTATGTCTCTGTAACTGCTTGTATATAAGTTTTTCGATTAATAAAATAATTTATTACGTTAATAATTAAATTAACACTTCAATAATGCCAAACCTGAACCGCGCCACTTACAAATTATATCTGGGTGAGGAGGAATTTTTTAAATGTGGGCGTCTACTTAACATTATGACGCAATTAGAAGTTTATTTCCATTCATTTCAGTAAAATCATTATATTAAAAGGTGTCTTTGATGCGATTTTCAATTCTCAAGGATTTTTTTAATCGAAAATTGAATTATATTGAAACCATAAGGGCATTTCGACAACCATAAAGGAAAATTTGCAGCATCGATGTTATTGAATAGATAAATTATAACAAACCTGATGTACGTACCTGTGCTCATTAATGGGGATCGAGATAATGATATAAATTTAAAATATTATGTTTAGTTTTTTTTCTATAAATTCGGGTAGAGATATATCTTTTTACATTTACATGTAGAATTATTTTGAAGTTTAAGAACATACAGTTTATAAGTTGCCCATTTTAGGGTAGATAAAAGTGTTTGGAATCCCTGCATAGAAATGAAAACATATTAAAGCATTTTGCCTTATAATGAATGTCTGCAAGGGACAATATGATAGGGAAGTTTTACCTAGTAAACAATTGTGAAGTCAGAAAGTCTTGTTTTTAATCACTTTTACGAAACTTTAACTTATTTTTATATTACATTTACGTACTGATATTTAAGTTATTATATATCAAGGTTATTGCACAGTTGTTAAGGTTTTAATAACTATTCAATATCATATCTGTTTCAATAAAAGCAATTACCTATAATAATATTTAAAAGATATGTTTCAATATAAGCGATAATAAAGCAAAAATTTCCTTTTCAACATTCCGATTGTTTCAAAAAGGAATGACTACATGGAATATGAATAGCCCTTTTTAAAGATTCCGGACCTATATACATCTTTTTCCTTTTAAAATTATAAAGGACGTGTTAAATGTAAACTAAAATATTTATATTTTTTATCAATATCTTTTTCTTCAAATTTGTGCACATTCATTTGAAGTTTAATAATGAAAATATCTTTAGTTTTTCAGTTCCTTCAAAATTTCTTTATGGTAAGTTAAACTATATTTTTTTCCTGTTACATGAATAAGAGGAGACATTACATTATCACTATTTTTTTAAGTATCAGAAAGTCTTTACGATTCTGGAGTTTTTATCCAGTTGTATTTTCTATTCTCACTTGTTTCAAAGAACATTTACATGATGTAGTGCAAAGTGATTTCCTCCCAAAAGAATTTCGATAAATTCCTCTTAGCATTTCTAAAATTGTTTCTTTATAAAATATACAGATCTCGAATTGTTTTTGGTCCCTAGACATTGTGCTCTATCGTTTCTTGTCACAGAAAAACTTTTCCGAAAAAAAAAAGTGTCAAATCCTCCAAATCCTTCTTGGGATATTTTTGCACACCGGGAACAGTGCTGGATATCAGATGAAGCAGTGAAAAGAAATTCAAAATTACATACATGACAGAATAATAACGTGTTTAAGAAGGGGATAACATATTTTATGAAATAAGGATATGTTTCTCAAATTGATGATACAGGAATAAGACCTGTTGTGTTTTGCATTATTTTCGTCATTATGTTTAAAAGTTCAGAGATCTTAAAGACAGAAAATTATCCATACGGAGGTTTAATATGAGGAGAGTGTAAGTAAATTTAAATACACTATCTTCGAATAATTATTTGGACACCTGAGATAGAAAAGAACAAGAATTTATTCATATTCAATAGTTGGTAGAGTCTCCACGAGAGGCAATTACAGCCTCGACCCTCCGGGGTATTCTTTACCGCAAGTCCTTGTATGACGGATAGTGGTATTTTATTCCACTCGGCTTGGAGAAGACATACAAGTTCCTTCACCGATTTTGAACGGCTGTTGCACTTTTTAATTCGGTGATCCAAATCTTCCCAGTGGTTCTCGATAGGGTTCAGGTCAGGGATCTTGGCAGGCCAGTCCATTCGCCTAATCCCATTGTCATCATACCAACCCATGGTGAACCTCGCAACATGACAGCTGAAGTTGTCGTCCTGGAAGTAATATGGGTCCAACCCATAAAACTGTCACGACATAGGAAGCACACTGTCATCGAAAATAGTGCACTAGACGTCGGTGTTGAGCTTACCATGAATTGGGACTAAGGGCCCCAGTCCATACCAGGAGAAACACCCCTAGACCATAATTCCGCCTCCGCCGAACTTTACTGTGGACACAATGCATTCTGGCAGGTGACATTCTTCAGGCAGACACCAGATCCAGACCCTGTCATCCGAACGGTAGAGGGTGAAACTTGATTCGTCACTCCAGAGAACCCGTTTCCACTGACTTACCGTCCACTTTCGACGTGCTTTGCACCATGTTAACCGAACACTTTGTGGTCTAAGGCTCGCTTCTGCCACTAAGGTTCGACTTTGTGGTCTAAGGCTTATGGGCGGCAGCACAGCCGTGAAAACCAAGCAGATGTTCTTCCTTACGGATTGTATTAATCGAAACAACACTCCTGGATGCTTGTTGAAACTCCTGGTGTATGTGGTCCGTCGACTGGGTGCGGCTCTTCCGAATTTCTCTGGACAGCACCCGGCATTCTATATCCCCCTGTTTCGTGGGTCTGCCAAATCGTGGCACATTACGACAATCCCCGCTCACCTTTCACTTCTGAATCACATAGGCCATTGTCGATTTTGGGTAATTCAGCTCGCTAGATATGTCCATTAAGGATCGGCCATTTCTGCGATACCCGACGACTACACCTTTCGCAAAATAAGATAATTCTACACTTCATGGCATCTTGCATGTGACCAATGCCAATGTTGTTTCCTACACGATATTTAACGCCAGAGGGCGTGATGTATATCAGGACTGCAGATATCGTCATTTGCATGGATGTCCAAATACTTATTGGTAGATAGTGTATAAAAGTTTATTGGACTTCGTAGCTATTATTATACATTGCTATAATGCCTAAAGATGCATTCTTAACTTATTTTATCCACTTCCATTTTTGAAACATTAATTAAAATATTTTCCCGGAAGAAAATCATTTGATAGCAGTTCAACATAGAAATTTTTAAATCTATTATTTTAACTAATTATAATGAAATAAAAACTATCGGGAATTAATGTATTTTATTTAGTTACAAAAATGAAACTTACAAGATTAAAATCATCGGAGCTGATTCTGTGCATGAAAAATAAACTCTATAACAAAAACATCGATGCACCAAGAATAAGTTGTCGGATTCGGAAAATTTGATTCATGTGAAAAACATGCAAAGAAAAAACTATTTAAATTTCAGTACAGTTGAATGATTTATTCCAGAGTTTGATCGTTACAAATTGAGGAACACAATATGGGGTTGATCCCCTCTGCCCTGTATGCAAGCTGTTCCCCGGCGTGCCATAGTCCGATAAACTTCCCGGAAGGTATCCTGCGGTATTTCTTGCCAAATTGTCTGCAACTGTCGGGTTAAATTTACAACATTATGGAATAGTTGCAATTGCCTCCGCATCACATCCGAAATGTGCTCTGAGGAGGAGAGATCAGGGGAGCTAGGTGCGAAAAGAAGTGTCCGGCAAATCGGAAGATAATTCATAGCAGCACGTGCTGTATGCGGCCGAGCATTATCTTGTTGAAAAGTACGTTTAGAGTGGCGCAAGAGGAACGGCAACAAAACGTCTGCGTATCGCTGTGACGTTAGTGTGTCACTGATGATTGCCATATGGGTCCGGCTATCAAAGGAAATGGCACCCCGGACCATAACGCCCTGTTATGGACCTGTGTAGCCTGCGATAGTAAAGGCAGGATCCCCACTCTGCCTGGACATCTCCAGACACGTCTTCGAAGCTCGTTGAGACACAGTTAGGAACGAGGCTCCCCGCTAAAGACTTCCGCAGTCAGCGCAGTTCTAAGCTGATCGAGTTAATCACAACTGAAATCAGATTGATTGTGTACAGATGTGAAGAGTATGTGACGTAACGGTCGGCGCTAGCGTTGATTCCACTCTCTCAGTCATCTGATAATGGTTAATTTGGACACTTATGTGCAGGTCACACGTCGGATGCCTCATACAGAAGAATCCGGTGTTGTGACAGCTGATCTGACAATCGCTGTTTCCTGTTGTGTTGTGGTGGTAGCCGTCCTGACGCTAAAATCCGCTGTTGTGCACACACACTAGACCAGCGTCGTCTAATCGCTGCATCACTTCGACCCAGATTTAGAAGTGCTTTAAAGTTGTCTACAGTCCAAACTATTGTACAGAAAGTTATGAAATTTTGTGTAGGACATATTGAAGGGATAGGAATTTGTTTGAGTTAATAAAAACATTCTTTCAAAATTTCACTACCAGAGGGCGTTTTTTGATGAATTACACATTTAGCCAACATTTACTATTGATTAAAAAATTTATTACAACAAGACATGTTCAACATGACGGTCATCATTTTCAGCTACCATTTGAAATCGTAAGATAGCATGTTCTACAGTTGACCGCAGTGTGTCCGGGGAAATGCTGAGAACATATGAACTGCTGTCTTTTAGATTAGGTATAGTTCTTTGTTTATCAAGACTGACTAGATGTTTCACATGCCCCCAAAGCCAAAAGTCGCATGGATTAAGGTCTGGGGATAGGGGAGGCCACACATTAGGAAAGTTGCGGCTGATGGCACGATCTTCTGTAAAGTGATTTTTAAGAACGTTCTTAACACGAAGGATACTGTGTCGAGGAGCTCCATCTTGCATAAAATTTGTGCGTGAAAGGCACTGATGAGATTGCAGATCCGGAACAATTTTATTCAGTAACAAGGATGCATATCGCTCCCCGGTGACTGAGCATGTTACTAGACATCTAGGACTTGATTCCTCGAAGAAATACGGGCCAAGAATAAAAAATGTAGAAAATCCACACCACACGGTTACTTTCGGTGTATGAATCGGAACATCTAAGATTAAAAGGTGATTTTCTGGTTCCCAAATTCGGCAGTTGTGAGTATTCACCGGACCGTCCAAATAAAAGTGTTCTTCGTCTGCCCAGTGGATATTCCAAGGCCATTCATCAACCTCAAGGCCTGCGTCAACCTCAAAGCGAGCAAGAAACTGAAGTGAGAATCGCTGTCGAGTCTCGAAAACGTGTGTAAGCAACCTCTGCACAAATTGAAGCTTGTACGGATAATACCGGAGGATATTCCGCATGACCTTCTGGACAGTTGAACGGGGCAGTTACAATGCTTCTGCCACACGATGGACACTGGTACTAGCCTGTTCGTTGGAAGCTTTGTCCTCTTCCACCTGAAGCGCAACCTTCTCTACAACTTCTGTGGAAACAGGTTTCTTTCTTGTTCCAGAACGAATGTTAAAAGAACCGGTTTCTTCAAATTTGGCCACCATTAATCGAAGACCTTTAACAATCAATGGACCTTTTCGTATCCCCTTCAAACTCCGACATTTTCGTAGGGCAACTAGTGCTAAATTATCTTTTTGGTAAAACAATTTTACTTACAAAGTTCGATCTGGTAATCGTAACGATGAAATTTCTGATTAGCAATAGCAAGCACGCTGAAAACAAAATCTCCATGAAAGTTTCTAGGTTTTATAACAGCTTTTGCTCTACGTCGACAAAAATTAATTTGAAAATTTGTTTCTTCTTCGTTCCTTGAAATCTTTTGTCCGAAAATTAGTTCTCGAACAAGTTTCCGATCGACTTTAAAATCACTTTAAAGATTGTAAAATTTAATGAGTATGAGTTATTGTGTTAGGGTGACCTATGGAGAAAATGATGGTGAAATCTTAAGTAAAGAACCAGTCGTAAATGTGTAATTCATCAAAAAATGCGATCTGGGGGTGAAATTTTGAACAAATATTTTTATTCGCTCAAACAAATTCACTTCAATTTGTCCTACACAAAATTTCATAACTCTCTGAACAATAGTTTCGACTGTAGACAACTTCAAATTAGGGAAATTTAATTTTGGAAACCCTGTATGTTCGAAATTAAGAAGAATCCTTCGGAGAGACATTGTTACTGTCGAAGCAGGATATCCGTAGACGAAATGCAACAAAAATGGTGATCAGAAATGGTAAACTATCAGATCGAGATACGCTTCATATATACACCTGCCGTATGCATAGTTCTGATGTTCTGTAGCTCCCAATATTCATTCGTTGGACACCAAATTTTATTTATTTGCATGTTCGGTCAAAACATCTTTGCGTACAAAATTTCATTTCAATTGGACAACTCATTCTTGGTGCGTCGATTTTTTTTTGTTATAGAGCGTAATAGAACTACAAGTGTCTTAATTTTAGGACTAAATCCTAAGGATGCCCAGTAAGAAGATGTTTAACTAAATAGTGCATCACCTATGAGAAATAAAGTCAAGAACTAGAAGAATAATGTCTAGAATCGTAAAGTTGGGTAACTATCTTGAGGCAGGCTAAAGATCTGAAACTAATTGTGAAGCCAAAAAATAGTTGTAATTCAACTTTTGTTTCACATGTTTAAAGCAGACTGCAGTAGATGTAACAGCATTTAACAAGTTACTTCGTTGAAAAAATAAAAATATTTCGGTTCCTATTACGGTTGAAATATTTTAAAACATGACTCACTGAAATGCTAAGAAGCGGACGTTACAATCTACTGTAAGGCATAAGAGAATTTGAAAATAAAAAAAGAAAGAGATGAAGGTCTAGAGCCTTAAACACTGCTTGTTTAGAAACGATCAAATTTTTAAAGGACAGCAAAGGTAACTCGGAGTAGTGGTAAATTGCCCTGAATTTGCCAAAAAATTTTGGCAAAAGATTTTACGAAATTCTTATATCTGAGTTTACCAGTAGATAGAACTCTGCATAACCCACCACAAGTGTATGAAGGTAAAAAAATGATTAGTTCTTCTTACATTTAAAATATTTTACACCAGTTAAAATGACATTAAAATATTTTAGAGACTGTCTACAGGGACATTTTATTATATATTATCATAAAAACTTCTTCCTGCGACTTATATTGCTGAATGAAATCTTCTAAATATCATTAAAAGATAACAAGTGCCCGTGAATTATGGAAAAACAAAGCAACGGATGTTCATTTCCAGATGATGAAAGCATTAAAGCGAGAGAGTAAAATATAATATTGCCAAGTTTTTTGTTTTGATTTAGTGGATAACTTATAGCCATTTTTGTTGGCTCTCAGTCAATTGGAAAAGTTGGTATTTGTTCATTAATTTCATAACTGTAAAATTTACTGACCAAGTCACAATTAGTTTTCTCAATATTTTTGACAACTCTTCCGTTATTTGGTACCAGTGACACTCCCTAGAGCAAATTTTATGTTGTATAGAACCAAATTTGATTTCAATTAAATGCTGTTAATTATATATAAAGTATTT